>MU119538.1:0-52138 GCA_014904845.1 Acephala macrosclerotiorum
ATCCTTAACGAGGAATGGTTCCATGGCGGAGAAGCTGATTCCGAGGGGAAATATACTATCACAATTATTTAGGACGAGTTTTGAGGTAAATGAAATTGTTCTCTTAGAATCTGAGCAGGGGATTTGGGGGCCAAACCATCAAGGATAGGGTCGGCCCAATTCTCATTTCCTCGATTGCTAGTTTTATTTCACTGGAAGGCACGCACGACCGCCCCTCCACGCACCATTCCGTGAATATTGGAAGCTCCGCACTAGAGAGGAGCAGCATTACCACCGTCAACCACCTCTGAACCGCACTTGATACCGTAGTTGTATGATATTCAGGAGCCCAAGTATTCTATTTGCTGGAATGCTACAGTTGTACCTCGTCGCGTAACCATCACGCTTTCCTTCCCATACTCTTATCGAATGTGAGTGGACTTCATCGTCGGCAAATGAGTACACGGATTCCGTTCAAACTCTGTGGGACAGGCCTGTAAAGATAGCGTTAGCAATTGTTCAGAACTTAGATGCCACACATACTCTTGAAGTTGAGCTATGTTTATGATTCCAGTCTTGAATCTTGATCGTGAGGCCGGGTCTGCGACATGTTAACAAATGTGGGAGGGAAAATGCGAATGGGTTCAGAGCAGCACTTATACCCGCTGTCTCTTTGGGCTAGATCTGGCTCTGCCTTTTCGGGATCACGGAACCATGTACCTACAGGGCTGATATCCATGAGGAGTTGAGGGAAGAAGAGTAAGAAGAAGGAGTGAGGGAATGAGTGAGGGGAGTGAAAGAAGAGGGAGCGAGAGAAGAAGAGGATGAGGGAGAGAGGGAAAGCCGAATCCAAGAGTAGGATGACGTGGCCTCAGAAGACTGTAGAAAGTAATAGAAGAAAGGGTGGGTCGGATAATGTTCTATCATAGTGAGTTATACGACTAAATTACGTGTCACGAAATACACTTTCGAATATTCTGTCACAGTAGGGTCGGATGGAGCGAAACGGTGCAGTAATTCAAATACTGTAACAGAAGTCGATTAATGATCATTCGATCTTGATGCCTTGGGGTGAGCGCCACTTCTCGCTTTATATTGAGCTTCGCTAAGATTACTTCCCTTTGCTAGCGTTGCCCCGCACTCCATATGCTTATCTTAGCAGCAGCTTTGTGAGGGGCAGCTGTTTCGGGCGAGTAAAGCTTAGTTTCGCGGTTCGTGCGACAGTGGATCCCTGTCATCTGATGTCATGAAGACTTCCACCTGGGCGACTGTTCTCTCGTAAGCGATTTCTCCACCTAGTCTCCCTTGACTGGTCTCCCTGGTTCCTGGTGTCACGGGCCGACGTGTTGGATACGTGTTTAGATATCATGTGATCTTGTTTCAGTTCTTTAAAAGCGCGAGGAATCGCCAATCTTCTTCTTGATTCCTCGCGCTACGTCTTATATCTAGAATCAATACATACCTTGACTCAAACCCTCATAGTACTAGGGTGATTAGTCTCCCCATAGGCTCCGTAGACTTTTCACTTGGGTCTCCTCTGTATGCGATTAGTCTACATTTGGGTGACTGGTCTCCTCAATGACTAGTCCTTCCCTAGTTGACTCCCACTACGTGATATCGGATCATCATCACGTGAACACGCGAGGCGCTCGTGCTCGACAGGAATCGGATTATGTTTTTCCTTTGTTCACCGGACAGAGAACCGGTTTGGCTCCGGGTGGTCACCATCAACACTTAAGCCACCTCAAGATGTGAACGGTTTCCATCACCCCGAGGCCCTCATGACGTACTATACAAAATTCATGCACGGTACCATAACACTCACAGTACCGTAGATTTGACGGCGCCGTGCTCTATATGGTACTGTAACACCCACGGTACCGTGCTCTTTACAGTGCCGTAACACTTACAATACCGTGGATTTGGCGGTACTGTAACCCCCACAGTACCGTCAGTAGCACGCACCGTACAAATAACGGCACCGTGCGTAAGGGTTTCACGTGAATTGGATATGCCAACAGAGACACCAGAAGGCAGTTTCAACCCCATGTGCCCAGACGATAGACTTGTCAAGATCGAGATCTCTGGCCACTATGCAAGCCCCAAAATCCCTTTTTGCGATGTGCAAAAATAAAAAGCCGTTATTCTCCTTATTCACGTGAGGTAGCATACAGTCTGCCGTCCTATAATGCACTTCTCTTTCACCTGATTATTAATAATAAACACCTAGTATTTCGTAGGTACCTTTTCCAAAAGGCACCTGGGAAAAGAGAGGCACCTTGCATCTCGTAGGTACCTTTTTAGAAAGGCACCTAGAGAAAGACAGGCACCCTTTTTTTAGTATGTGCCTATTCAAAAAGGTACCCATAAATAAAAAGGTGCCTTTTTATTTATGGGTACCTTTTTGAATAGGCACCTACCAAAAATGGGGTACCTTTGTGGGATTTGCATGTCACCGAAAAGTCGAGACCAGACATTAAGTACAAGATTTTCATCATCTAAGGTATTTTGACGTATGCGCCCGCTTCTGCGATATGCAATAAAACATTGCTTTTATTTATTCACCTGATCCGTTGTCTGATTTGGAAGTGCGATATACAACAAAACTCCATGCCGACGGCTTTCGGTGTGGCTTGATCCAACAAGCCTCTCACATCTTCAAACTCCCGTTCCCCGCGATCCTGAACTATTAGTTTCTCCGGGGGTGTGATCACAATGTAATCCAAAGTAACAAGTAACTGTAGTATATTCTGGTTACCCCTTATAAGAAGGGGTAGGTAGCTACGCTATATAATGAGGGTGCTAGGGGTCATAGCGAAAAGAGAGTTGTACAGGAATCATGGTATGTACGACACGTGATTATACCAACATGAACCACTTACCGATTTTCGCTCCTCCAATCACTATCTTTCCCCAATACATCGCCTTGTAAGGTTATCGGGGTTTCACGGGAAACTGACGTCATACTATAAGAATTCAAGTTCGCAGGTCAACTGAAACACGTGATTGCTGGTCATATGAGCACCCGAAAGCAATTACATAAAAGTTCAAGGCCAGCGAGAAAAAACATCACAAAAAGCACGAATCAAATTTTTGGAAAGCACACCTCAAAGCATCTCGAAAGTCCCTCAGAAGGGTCAGAACTAGCCTCTTGGGCTAGGCATTTTCCTTTTTGGCATGCCTAGCCCAGCGAGCGCCCGTTCTGATCGATCTGAAGGGACACCTGTCACTTCCACCAAGCACGCACCGAAAACAACACCACGACAACCACGAGAAATGGCCCTTCTCCTTCCACAGGATAGGCTTCACACTCAGCAGTAACATAGGAACCTGAGACCGCGGTACTATTGTCAACAGTACATAGCATTTGCAGCACGTTTCACCAGAGACCCGAAGCCTCACTCAACATCCAAATCTCCCAAAATCTTCAAGCTAGTGACGACAACCGGACCACACGATCTCGACGCACGACTTATCACCACACACAGAACACGGAGAGGAACTTGCCCCGCCTCTCAACATCAGGCTAAAAGTGATGCCCACACTATTAGTCGATCAGTCTCCCCCCGATGATGTCGCTACGATCTCGATCTTGTACACAGCAACTCTATCACCATACACAGAACAGAAGCTACGATGCGCTCCCCCCACGCCTCTCTTAGCGCCACTGCAGACTACGAGTGCCTTGCCCACACGAGCAGTCTACGTTTTCCGATAGAACTGTCACCATCACAGCAGAATCACCATACACAGAACAGGTTGAGGCATGAGCCGGCATGCGCTTAACCGCCCAGATTTGCGAATATTTGGTCCGTATTTGCACTTCACCCCGAGGACACTATGATGATGGGTTTGGGAGAAGTCACGAATTTGAAGATTGATGGAAGGGAGGGAGTTGAATGAATGTTTAGCGGTAGCAGGGGGAGACTGAAGGTACATTGACACACGAAGGACAGCAGAAGCGGCTGCCAATGAGCCATGCACATAAAGAAGACACAAAGCACTCCTTGACACGGATATGTATATAGACGTAGATGGGAACCAGTCCGCTCAGCAGAGGAGGTTGCTGGTCACTTTCGGGTGATGAAGTGAGGTGCATTTACTACGGTAGATGCAGCTCGGCAACTGGCGCCAAAACTGGGCTACTCCGGCATAGCAGTCCTACGGACAGCTGGAACCGAGTATGAATAAATCAATCAATCAATCAAGGCCAGCGTCTCACACGTACGAAAGGGGGTTGTCAGAATTGAGGGAACAGCAGGGGTTTTGGCGGTGAGCAGTTTTACCGCCGCTCATTGGTGATTCTGACCATTTTCTTCACTTTTCGAGTAAACAATATGCTATACATGGTTTAGTGCAGGTGGCAAAACATCCCCTGCTGTTCCCTCAATTCTGACAACCCCCTTTCGTACTTTGATCTCTGGTGGGTAGTTCTGCGATTAAATAAGAAAGGTGCATGCTTTCGTGGCTCGGCACTCCTTGGAGGACTGGGAGAAAAAGCTTGAGGCAGGAAGCAGAATGTCAACCACAAGAGCGGCTCTGTCCGTTCTTCTCCCCAAGGGAGAAAATGCTCAGTCACTCTTCACACAGGAAAGATAGTGATGTTGATCGCTATTCCCACTCGTAGTCCGAAGGCACCGTGCCATAGTCTGTGCTCTCGTCGTCGTCATCTGTAGGTACCGGATTTGGAAGATACCGTGTGAGCGTGGAAGGCTGAAGTTGCTCTGGCCGAAGCTGACTGCGATCCAATCTCAACTCCTGGTCGCACATGTCCAGCTGCTTCATTCTCAGCCCTTGTCTGCATGTCAGGTGCTAACCTGAAGCTCTCGTACCCTTGAACGGCGGTGCGCCGAAGCGTTATCGATCTGGTGGTGACTCGAGAGTGAATGTTCGTCGTCTGGTGAGGGGCACAACAGGCATAGTCGCGTGACTATACTCTCACGTGACTCCAACCAACCATCCTCTTTGTTAACTGTACAGGATGTAACTGGGTAGATAACCAAGACAACCCTGGGGGAACAAATTTTCAAACACTGACTCTGTTATCGATATGAGGACGTTGGAAATTGGCAGTCAAGCAGGCATACAATCAAGCTAATGCCGAAGAACAAACATCACGGTTGCTACCTCCAAGTAAAGTAATATGAAACTTGTCTGCGACAAAAATCAATAAAATCAATAAAGAATCCCACGAGGTCATTTCTCACTTCTCTTCCTCTTCTGGCTTGGACCCTCCCCATCTGATTCCGTCAAACTCCCAGCGCCTTCGTCTGTCCCGGCTTCCCGCTCAGCTTCGAATTGCTCCTTTTCCTTCCTCAATTCGTAATTCGTTCGTTCTAGCCGGATTGCAGTCCTCTCCATATCCCTCTTTCCCCCTGATAGAGTTAGGTAAATCCTTTAAATAGAACAGACAAGCAATCTTACAATCTAGATCCCTATTTGCTGCCCGGAGCTGATTTATATGATCTGCAGGGCTCATCAGAGACGGACTGCCAACTCCGGATAGAAAAGGATATGTTACCTTGCATGATCCCTTCGTCTGCTTGGATCCGGCGGATCGTTTCTGGGCCAAAGTCAGCTTGGTTGGCTTCTTAAAAGCCCCTCCTTAAATACGAACCCTGTAGCATTCCATTCTCCATTTGAACCGAGTTCATGCGCTCTGTAGCGAAGTTAGATGAGGTCAGCAGGCTCAGATAATCAAGGGCGTAAGTGGCTCGCCTTGCATCTCTTCCTGGGCTTTCACTTGTTGATTCATATATTCTGTAGAGAACGTGAGCAGAACTCCGAGAGTGATGAGCGGCGCAGGGCTACCCACGTATGATGCTATCTACCGTGTAAGGCAGGAGCTCAAGAGTCTCACGTTGCAGAGTTGAATAGCCTTTTGAGGATGTCCGTAGCATTCTGCAGAATATCGTCCGCAATGCTAAAAGATTCAATAAGTGTTAGATGCGGTGTAAGGTGTATATTAACCTTTTAATTGCGAAATCTGAGTCTTTTCGCCAATGCATGATATAGAATCCTGGTTATTGTCAACTCCGAATAAAATGTCGTGATGTGTATGAATAACTTACTGGCTCAACAGTGAAGGTAATCTCTTCGTTTGGACTTGGCCCTCGCGCAAGGTCTTGAAGTGCGGCCCTAGAAGAATCACCTGTTCAGTTCAAGTTGTGTGATACAAATCGAATGCCGTCAACTTACACTGCGGCCGCGGAGGGGTCAACGGTATGTTCTGCCACTGGTTCTACCGCTGTGCCTGTGACTGTCTCTGCGGCAAAATCCTGTTAAGTCAGCTTAAACGCTTGAATTGGGTTTGATCAATTACTTGCCCTGACAGAGGATTCCGGTGGAGGACCAGTGAGGGTACTCATTTCCTGCTGGACGGGTGAAGCCATGCTGCTGTTGAACTCGCAATGGAGATAATGAATAAGGAGGAAGATGAAGAGGGTGAACGAAGAGCTACAGCATCACCAGGAAATTCGCTGCCTTTTATGCGGTCAGAACCCAAGTCCAAGGAGCATCCTGTCTGCCTTGAGGCCTCGGATCGCCCTTTCTGAGTCCCCTTCCCTTCCCCACTTCCCATACTTCTCGCCCCAATGCACGTACAGGCCCAGATCAGCTGCTGTTCCCCTGAGGAGCTGACGTGACAGGCGGTTTCTTCAGCTGGATGGCGTCTCAAACCAGGGGCTTCATCGCTTTCACCTCCTAATAATAGTGCCATTTAGACCCACAAAGACCAAGAGGGTCACTGCAGTGCCTCTCAAGCCCGAAGCTAAGGGAGTAAATCCACTGGTGCAGCGTGAGCCTTGCACTTACTGTGGCCAAGGCACTCCATCCCCGAGACCAAAGACCGAATGCCCTCCAGTGACCATTCACCTTCCAATTACGGAGTTGGTGCGTGACGATCGAAGGAAGATGCCTTGTGCAGTTCCTCAGCTCCGTTGCATCCCTTGTGCAAGTTCCCGTGGTGCAGAAGGACAACTCAAGTACTTTTGCCAGGTTTGGCATTCCAACGCCGGAGAGAGATGCCGTGAAGAACCTTGATCGAAAGGGACTCAGAGATCTCCTGCCATTCGCGTGTTCTAGATGAAGGAGAGGCTTGCTTCGCAGTAAGACTGTCACAGGTCAGTCTGCCGTTGGGAATCCAATGTATGCCTCGCTGTTGCAAGATCTTCCACCAGCTCATCCCTGAACTACTCAGTTCTAGATGATCACCTGAGTTCACTAGTCCATATTGCACTCCCCTTTGCATCCTCCTTCGCGTATGTATGACGACTGCCAGAAATTGGTATGGTACGATCGCCATGCCAATATCTCTAGGAGTAGACGGCCTCCCCGATTGAGATGGTATTGCTAGTGCCATGTGCACTGCTATGCACTTCGTATATGCAGTAAATCAAGTTGGTCGAAGTCTTGGTGCAATCCTAGCCTTGGTTGTCGGTCTTGCATGGCATTCTGACGACGAAGAATTCTTTCCGACATGCTGCCAGCTTTAAGACTCCACATGCCATGTATTGATAGGATTTGGGACCTGTCTAGACAGGGGAGACGAGTCTGCCCGACTCCAGGACGAGAGACCCTCCATCCATACCATGGAACTGAATGTTCGATATAGCGTCACTACCCTTGACACCTGCACTCAGGGTGGCCGTGAGAAGTGATTCGACCATTCATTCTTATTGCACGACTGGGCTTTCGAGAGCCACAAATCTGCCTTGACAAGACTTTGGAACACATGCCATGCTTCTAAGGAGGTCGCTTAACGATCCTTATCACGTGACAACCCCTTTCAAGTCTGGCTACCACTTTTTGGCGCCCTCTTCTCAGAACTAGATTGACGACCGTGTGAATGCACAAACAACTGCTGCTGCCTTGAAACTCATCACTTGAGAGTCTTAGCTAAAGAAAGCAACCAACTGACCCACCTACCACTAACTCTTGAAGTCTCCAGCCCTTGATCGCTACTTCCTTTGCACATTTGGACAGCCTGAATGCACGCTTCGGCTTTCACTCCCGGAATAGACCGCCCAGGTACTACCTCCCTTCAAAGGCAGGGACCGCAGCTGAACACATCCTTTGGCCCCTGAGCCAGCACCTTAATCGCCACCTCAAGTGAAGGAATCGATAGGTCATTGGCGCCGGGTCAAAAGTATCAATGACGCCCTCATGCTTTGGTACTCTGGACTTGAACATGGGCCTCTTAATCACGAAATTCTCCACTTGGAGCATAGAAGCAGCATCAAAATCCGCAGTAGAATATAGACGAAGGAAGATATCGGATGCACTTCACTACATGACGTTGATCTGCATGCTTCAGTCTCTCATCCAGACTCAAGCTTGCCGGACAGGTTGACTTCTAGTACTCGAACCCAATCCAAGGCAGATTCGGCCGACATGCACAGTGGTGCAATGCCCATACGGCCCACCTGATCAGCTGTCGCTGACAAAGTGGGTGCCAAAAACAGTAAGGGGGTGTGGTCCTCCTGCAGCTGAGAATAACTTCATTTTTGCAGTAGGCGGTGCAGATGCCCAGCAGCGACCCGCGAAATCCGCCAGCACTTATCCGGTGCTGTGATTCTTCTGAATGTGCGGCTGCAGACCAAAGTGGGTGGTTTCGAAAAGGCGTCGCCCTCAAGCTGCATGTCGAAGAGGAGGATCACCGACGGTTGGTTGCGTAGGCCTTTGGCGCTGGGCCGTATCTTGGACAAAAAGAAAACCTCTCAGTGGAGCCAACATGGGAGGAGGTTGTTGCATGCTATTTCAGTAAACAGAGCCCGGTCGTTGAACTTCCTTTCCAACATGCGGATACGAGGGTGCTCGTCATCTGAAGTGTCTTGGGGGCACCGATGAACGCCGATGTATAAGTCCCATCATCTTCCCCTCTTTCTTCTCTCTCTTCATCATCCCTCCTTCATCATCCCTCGTCCGTCGACTTGATCCCCGCACCCAGTTTCCTTGAGGGCTTCCAACAGAAGCCTGATCTTCACCTCTTTCATCCGCTGCAGTTTTCACCACTGGACCGTCGCCGACATGGGATCGGGAGCTTCTCGCGAGACCGTGATCGATTCCAAGTGGTGGGAGGCAGAGGCTCACCATACGCTAACGACCGCCACCGACCCCCGCAAAGTCGAACGAATCTGCTCGCTCATTCCGGTTCAGGACGACAAAACTCTCTTACGCCCATTAATGGGACGTCCGGATCTCGATACGCTCTTCACACTCCATTGTGGACGTCGGGAGCTCCCCGGGCACGAGAGCGAAAACCCCTCGAAAGTGACAGACGACATCAAGGCTCAAGAGCTTTGGCGAGTGCTACGGCCCCCATCAGAGTACCATGCCCCGTGGGACTGGAATTGGCCACTATCAGGAGATCCTCGCCAAATTGCGGATGACTTCCATGCCGTCGTTTCTCGTGCAATCTTCGTGGTTCCCCTATCCGACTTCGTGAAGTGCGCGCTTGGATATAACAGTCAAGCCCTCTCTGTCGATGCTTTACTTGATGCCGCGTGTGACGCTCGCAACAGCCTTCAAAGAGCAATTCAGGGTCTTCCTCAGACAAAGGACACCTATATTGAAGTCGAGAAGGTCAGTTACAACCATCTATAGGGACCCAGCACTAACCAGGAGAGATATTGTGGTCACGGTACCACCCGTTAGCTCACTGGATCGTTGCCAGCAGCCTAAACAACACGACACATGCTCCATACGATGCCTTGGCCTCGACCCTCGACCCGATCAAGAACCTGTTCACAACACGCAACCTAGATTTCGTACTCAAGAGACTTGCGGTTCTCGCAGGATATGAAGATGAAGTAGGTGGTACTTGGAGAAAAGTGTGGTCTGTTAAGAGACTCCGCAGAGTGCGGCAACAGACAGCAAGTGAACAACCACAGCACCACGGCATCGAACAACGCAGGCAAAATCCCAGGATATCGAAGCCTGAAGGTGACTCTGAAACAGCCCGCTAAGAGAATAAGGATTTGGGTGCCACAATGATGGGAGAGGTTGATGTTGTTGGAGGATGTCTGGTCTGGGGTATGTTTGATCTGTGGTATGTTTAATCTGGATGATGTCTAGTTTGGAGAATGCTTGATCTGGAGAATGCTGGATGTTGGAGGATGCCTAATCTGGAGGGTATTGATCTGGAGGGTGTTGATGTAGAGGATGTCTGATCTGGAGGATGCTAATCTGGAGAATGTCTAATTTGGAGGATGCGGATTCGAATGATCTCGAATTAGAGGATGTATTGTATCCCGCCGTCAATCCCCCACTCTTCAAATGACAGATTCAAGTTTTGTACTCTGCTGGTGTCTGGGGGTTCCGTAAAAGCGACGTTGCACGAAGGCAGTGCTGCAGTCGAGAACGGGCTTGGATAGGCAGGCTTCTTGGAGCCAGCGATTGCAACACCGCAGTCGAACCATGCCGTCCCCGATCTGCCAATTCTCGAAGCAGAAGGAATAGTGTTCCTTTGTAGTATCCGCATCCACAGTTTTTCCAATAACGTATATGACGGACAGCCAGCCGGAAATATGACCATGACGGTCTGGATGATGCGGAGAAGATTTGAGGAGTACTGCATGACCCAGAGCTTAGGAACTAGCAAGACTTCGCGCCAAGTCCAAGGGACCTCGCCGCTGATCTCGAGTTCCTCTCTTTTATCGTCTTTTGTATGTGTTTCGAGGTAGGAGGAAGGATAGGCCGTAGCGATGGCGATACGGCTATTGTGCCAAGTAGAAGGTGGCTTGTGTGTGGTTCGTGTACTTGTTCTTTGACCGGTTATCGCGTTCGAGCTCATGGCAGAAGAAGTCTGCGAGATGGAAGGGTTGGTTGGAATGCGATACTGATGTGAACTAGCTCCTGGCCCTCGGAAGGTCGTTTATAAAGGCTGTTGTAAAGCTGATCTGACGATTAACTTGATCCCGTCGGATTTTGCGGTAGGGCTGTGTGGCTGTTCCCATCAGTATGCGCTAACCAAATTAGGTTAGGTTGTCATATGGGATTTACAATGAGAGCCTCGCACTTTGCTCGAACTATATGAAGAACCTGTTGCCATAGAAGACCTCGCAGATAAGATACAGCTACAGGGCTAAACATCTTTGCACACTCCCAAGCCAGTCTTCCCACCATACATTGGGGGTATGCCTCACCGCCTGCCTCTTTTAGCTTAGGCTGGCCCGACCTTGTTGAAACCTTGGACAGGCTCGACAACTGCACATTGGCGAAGCCCTCTACTTCAACGACCTCCGGGCCCTGGCTGCCTTCTTCCGGGAAGGCCCCGGTCAGGACATCGCTGTTTTGCGCAATGTTCGGTCTCAGCAACTCATACCTCGACGATCACGCTGCTACAGACTGGTGGCTGCGGACGACCGATTATGCTGAGAGGCGAGAAGGGTAAGAGCCTGGTCATCAGGGTCAGGCTCTTCTTGTGCGATATGCTGAGATAGCAGAGGTAGGGGCTTGCTCGCTAGGGTTGTTGGTATTGCAAGGCGTTGGAGCGGGAGTGGAAAGAGGCTTTGGGTGCGTCGCTTCCTGAACTGCTGTCACGATCGCATTCAGCCCTCTCAAAGAAGAAGCGAGAGGTTGAACAGCGCCCACCCATACGCTAGGACTATAAATGCCCTTTTTGCGACGTGCAACAAAGTTCGTTTTCGCGGAACTGATGATCATCCCGCTTGACCCGCATTACCCCGCAGTAGGCTGACCCAAAACAGCGGGTGGTAGGTACCAAGACTCAAAAATCTGCCTGCACATACTTCTCCAACACAAAATCTTCTACTCATACTTTGATACAGCGGAATAAACATCCATTTCCCAACTCCCCATTCCCCAATCCCTCAAGATTATACCCAGAAAAAAGGATGTTGCCACAAGTGTTGATATATGACATCAGGCTGAAGACAGAAACACCGGAATGCTTCTTCCCGCATAGCATGATGATTCAAAAGAACCAAGGAATTTTCTGTTACCCGGAAAATGTTAATATCCCCCGTTCCAATTGCAATTGCCTCCAGCGCACCCCCGGCCAACATCTGGTCAACCGACTGTGCAACGTCTTCTACTGACCCATAAGGTCTCTGCGGGTCCACTGCATGGTACCTCAGATCTGTTCTTGTCGGGTCGTTCCTTGCATGGAAGAGCTTGAGACAAGGGAACCGCGGATCGTCAGGATCTTGACCAAAAGCCTCCCAGAACTGCTGCTGCAAGTTTATTATTAGCGTCTGCCATCCAAAATATAAACACTTGTACCTACCCATTCCAGCTTTGGGTATGGAACCGCCATCGACAAGGCTGTTAACCTAGGGAGTAGTGTTGAAATCGTACCGAGGAAACTTGGGATGAAAGCAATCTCTCCCAGCTCCGCTTTCTCCTGCCCTACCCGGCCGACCGGAGACTCCCCTGCATCAATCTGCGAAACACCGATAGACAACGTCGTCACAACCGGAAACGCTCGAAGGAAATGCAAGTCCGAATTCACATGCTTCGGCGCGCCTAATGCTGGAAAGTCCAAGACCAGTTCGGTCACATTGGGCCACACACGAGCAGCCCGTCAGGCAGGCCTAGCAGAGCCATCGAATCATGGGTAGTGCCAATGTGGACTGACTTGACGGTGCCTCGGAGGCTGCTATTGTGTAGAGCCCTCATTATACGTCTAGGGGCTGTTTGGCGGTTGGAAACAGAGGAAAAGTGCATGAGCGCGAGGTGCTGAAGTGGTTTTGTATCCAGCACTTGCACCAGAGCCTCGATCTCCGTCTTATCCTTGAATCGGTACCCAGCCAAGCGAAAAGCCTTCAAATAATGAAGGGAGGAGACGAATGCCCAGTCCGGCTAATCAGGCTCCTCCACCACCTCAGCCATGTCTTCATCCTCAATGGGGCTGACAAATTGGAGAGAGATTTACTCCAGGTTAGGTGCCCTTGCACACAAAGTCCCGGACCCAGACGTAGTGATCACGGCCAGTGATGTGGTGGACCTGCAGATGACGGAGGTTAGAAAGAAGCCCCGCGTAGGCTGGAAGCACATTCGCTGTCCGGCCCTTTTGATACCAATCGTGGAAGAACAAATCCAGCCCCAGAGAGTGCAGCTGGGGATGGCGGTGGAGAACGCTAGGCAGGTCCTCCATAAACATTGAGGCCGTGAACGGTCCTAGACTGGGATGACGGAAACGTTAGCTACAGAAAACTCAGGTCTTCGAAGTTGGTACTTACGAAATCGCCTTCAATTGAGATTCGCCAAGAGGGACCACCCCAACCTGACGCATCAGGGCGCCGAGGGTCACTTGGCTTGAGTGGTTAGTCCCGAAGTAATTGAAGTCGATTTCGCCAGAGATCACCAGCTCTCGCACTGTTTCAATGAGAAATCGTGTGCCGGAGCACCAAGCTGTGCATGGCAGACTGCCACTAGAAAGTCTCCACGTTTCGTTGCTCCCCCTCCACATTCTCTGCCTTCTACTCGATTTCTCGTTATTTAGAGGGGAATTTTTCGCCCTTTACTAAGATGGGATAGTGGGTGCGTAAGGCTGAGACATGGGTTTTCTTTTTGGGTCGTGTTCGACGAACGTGGCTCGCAGGCTTCCAAGAGGGCCGTCTATTGGCAGATCTGGGATCACCTCCTACTCACATGTGCCTTCGCAGTGCAATACTATCTCTTCAGCTTAATATCTTGATAATACAAGCTTCGTTAAAACTGGGGATTTGGCAGATTGTAGCGGTAACGATTTGGGGCTTATAATAAACGACCTAGTGTCGAAGTTGGCGTAAACTGAGGTACTGTCCACCCTAGCTCAAATGTACGCGGCGGCACACCGGCAAATGCCGTTCACTTCTGACCAAGACAAGCCTTTGGTTTTTCAGCTGAAGTCTTTAACCCTTGAAATCGTTGCAGTGCTAGTGTCTCACTACCCCTGTGTTCCATTCCTTCTCTCTCACCCGCACGTCGGAATCGTCTCGGCTTTCTCGTCAACTTTTTCCTTCCTCTCCCTGTACTTCAATTCGAGTAGAAATATGGCTGATGTGGTCGGGCTCACAAGCGACATTGGAACGTGGCTCGCAATCCTGCTCGCCTTCATAGCTCTCGTCGGAATCGTTGGTCGAATACTGGTGCTGCGCAGATCCAAGTCAACGATGTTAAGGAATGGCATTCGTTGAACCACCCATTCTTCAATTTCTTGAGCTCGCTCCGCGATACTGATTAATATCCGTGTGGTTGTTGGTGAGAATACTGGTAGCAAACAGGTGTGCGTGGGCCTGATCGAGAGGATGTCTCGGTTTGGGATATGCCACCTAACCTCATCACATTTTCGAGGTCCACAGAAGTGCCCATGTCTGAAAGCCACTAACTCTATTACTGGAAAGTCTCTGCATCTGCGGCAAAGGGCTCAGGAAGGGCTCAGGTGGTGTTGTTCTAGCATGTCACAGCTGTGGTTTTCAGCTCTGGTGGCTTGAACGCCACGCTCTAGCACCTGGTTTTCATCCCACAACCCAATAAATCGAACACGGCTTGGAGATTGCACTATGGAAACATTGCTACTGAAATAAACATGGTGTTGCTGCCACAGACAAAAGTCCACAAGGGTTCCATGAATTTCTCTTAGCTCCTCAGATCTGTCAAATCAGTTTGAGAACTCAATCGCGATATCTTCGTCTGTCTTTTAACAATGTCGCAAGTATTCGTGAACATTCTCGATCCTGATGTAGCTGGTCCAGGGGTAAGTTGTCTGAGGTTCACCATCCCGACAGGCTCGTTGACTAATCAAATTGCTTCTAGGTCTTTGTTGGCTTCATTCTGACTGGAGCTATCACACTACTTGTTTCACTCGTCCTCTCGAGGCTAGAGGTTCATATACTGTCATCCGACACACCTAAGAGTCGTTGCATCATACGGCTCGCTCGGCGGTTGGCACCTGGAAATATCCACACGCCTTTGGAATTCTGGAAGAAAGTGTTGGAGAAACTAGTTCTCGGGCTCAGCGACCAGCAGCTACTCACAGGATTGCTGCTCCTTCCTATTGCCTTAGTGAAGTATTGGGGACGTGGCGATTGGGGAGACCTGTACTACGCTGCCGACCTCGCATTTTTCTCGAGCATTACCCATGCTGCAACACTTCTTGCCCTCCAAACCTATTTTCGCCGGTATTTTTGGATGACACTCATAAGACTCATACTCACTGGTATCACTTTTATTCTGTGGGCTTTTGTTGCACTATATCAGGCTTATCAGGATCTCAAACCATCGTATCTGATGCCACTCTCTCTCGACGCAATACCTATCGTCGTAGGAGTATTCGAAGTTCTTGAAGTGGCAGGCCTTCTTTGGGTTTATTGGAACATAGTTCTACCACTTTACATATCAGAGCCAGCACTTCTAGCTCGTTCAGCCACCCTCCCATGGAAGATAAGGTATCCATTACTAATATTTCTCTTCATCCTTGGCTTAGCACTTCTGGCTTGGGATATGCAGGCTAGTGGACTTCAATCTAGTTGGGGATTCGGGCAATTGCTGCCCACATTTCTGGTGCTCTTGCCATTTTATCAGCTTGCTGAGACATATGTTGGTGAGTTTGACTGGCCCCTACTTTTATTGTCGTACAGCTGACTGACAATATCTTCAAAGAAGAGAAACGCCAATCAGAATAAAACAGGGGTATTTGCATAACAACCTGACAAAATGGATTATGAGGGCAAAAGATGGACAGGCTGGATGGGAACCAGTGGCTTTACGAAAGGGCTGGTGGCTCAGACTATTTTTAGAATGAAGGGGTTCAAATTTGGCTCCCTACCATTTTGATTTTAAGGGGCCGATTGAGGAGGGGGATTGAGCAGACACACGACGAGGTTGACCAGCGAATCTGCGAGGAGCTCACAGGGCGAGTCTTTGACAATGTGGGAGGGTTCTTTGAACGATACTTTGAGAGGAAGACATGGTCGAACAAGGCCAGGGATATCTACGAAGAGTCGAGAGCCCAGTATACAGAGGGTCGCCGGAGTGGGTGGCCAGAGCCTTCACTTCAAGGTCCATTTTTTGAGTGGTTCATGACGTTCCAGGACACTGTTCGAAAATGCTTTTATCTGGAAGGGGTCAGAATATGGTAGTTGGGCTGGGGACAAGAGCCTTTCCTTATATAGCTTCATCTTGTACTCCCACAACACTCAATGATGTGCCCTCTTAACGAGCCAGCTCTGCTCCAAGCGCATCTGCATTATACAGATAGTCTCAACGGTGTGATTGAGGCGACTGGCGTACTTCATGACGAGGCCCAGCCCAGTGCCTGAGGTGAACTGGATTAGTATGTTGTTCCAGGAGAGGAAAGATTGTGATATGAAGGGCGAGAGCATACCTCTGTTGGCACCAGTGATGAGAACAATAGTTGACATGTTTCTCCAGGCGAAACTATTCTGCTTCGGTATTATTATTGCCATCAAGCAGCTTTGTATTATTCTCTTCTTCAGTCTTCCCTCAAACTATCAAGGTAGCTTTTCAGACCACCTGTGACAACCGACTTTTTATTCGATATGCGGCATAGGTATATCTCCAAGATCTTCATCCTCAACACCCTCGTCCATGAGTTCCTGTTTGAAGATGGGGTTCCGTTGACGCCTTTCCTCAAGACACCTTTCAAGTTCGTCTGTGGAGACCAAGTCCACTACCAAAGGTGTTTCCAGTATCTCATGGAGCTGGCGGAAGTCGAAGTATGTTTCGGGGATCGAGCTTGCAAAAGCAAAACTTGGGATTGAGAACTTCAAAGTGACTTGGTGCGATTCTTTGTAGGCAAATAGATGTAGAGACGAATGGTTAAGCGCCTCCAATGATTAGTCAGTCTTGGGAAATAGATCTCCCACATATATAATGGGATGAGAGACGCCAATACCCCTAGGAAGTCACGTACGGGTCAAAATTGCACCCACGCGGCCTGCACTGCAGAAAATGAAGATGAGAAATGTGTCATTGGATTCACTACGTATAAACGATTCCTTGATATACCCCACATCTCAAAAGTGAGTGAATCCCAGAACGAAAGATGACCCATATTTGCAATCTGACCGACTCTCCTGAGTCCATTTCGAACTCGACACACCCTTCCCATCAAAACACGGCTAAAAGTAAGTGCTATTGATATAATCTACCCCGTAAAACTCCTGGAAAACTTCTTATTTGCGGTCACAACCTTTTGTGCGTGTGAAAAACATATCTTGCTCCCCTCCTTACTCGCGAAAGCGTGAGCCGCGGACATGATATTCTTTACCTGAAGAGAAGAATTTTAGTGAGACGAACGCTAGGGATTCTGTGAGGTAACTTACCTGCCGGCCGTTGAACTTGTTGCTAGCCAATTGGTCCAGTTCCTTATCAGTGACGTCTGCCTCTCCGGAAGAAGTGATTGCCCGAGAAAGGAAATCCTCCCAGACTTGCATCCTCGCATCTTTTCTTAAGTCATCATATCTCAGCATGAGATGGATTCGGCTCAAAATCGCTTCATCAAACTGAGATACTCGGTTCGTCATTAAGTACATGATTCCCTTGCAATATTCGAGTTTGCGGAGGAACAAGGAGACAAGGCCATTGCGAGTCAAATACAATTCATCTGGTCTAGGAAACTCGACCACCCACGTATATCAATAGAGAACATTCTCGTGTCTATGAAAGGCGAGGTCAAGATCGGTGAGAAGCCCAACCCAAAAAGCATCATGGTTCTAATTAAATGTGTTCAGATCCCACCATCTTCCCGGATGAGGGAGAGCACACTTCGGCAGATTTGAATTCCTTGGGCACAATCATGTTACAGATGATGGATGAGACGAGAGTTGTTGGAGGATGCAGGATGTTGGAGGATGTCTAATCTAGGGTATGTTTGATCTGGAGGATGCCTAATCTGGGGGATGTCGGATCTGGAGGATATCTAATCTGGAGGGTTTTGATGTGGAGGGTGTTGATGTGGAGGATGCGGATCTGGAGGATGCTTGATGGCGACACGGCTATTAAAGGTGCTTTTTCCGTTGTGCCAAGTAGAAGGTAGCTTGTGTATGGTTCGTGTACTTGTTCTTTGACCGGTTATCGCGTTCGAGCTCATGGCGGAAGAAGTCTGCAAGATAGAAGGGTTGGCTGGAATGCGATACTGATGTGAACTGGCCTCGGAAGGTCGTATGAAGGCTGTTGTGAAGCTGATCCAATGATTAATTGGATCCCGTCAGATTTTGCGGTAGAGATGTGGCTGTTCCCATTAGTATGCGCTAACTAAATTAGGTTAGGTTGCTATATGGGACTTACGAGACTACGATCAACATCACTCTGCCGACCTTCTTGAAGCCTTGGACAGACTTTCCAATACGATAACAGCTCTTCGAAAGAGTTTACGAATACATCCCTCTAGACGCAGAATATTTCAGCTCTATTCAATACCTCAAAGAGCTTGGCCAAGATCTTTGCGACCAGCCACTCGCGAGCAAGAAGGACTTGGAAACATACCAACGCCTAACTATTGAGCGGCAAGCGACCAACATTATCTCCCACCTCTTAGGGATAGAGTAGAGGAGGCTCGCCTTACCTTTAACTTGGGCAATGGCATAATTTTCGAGAATCATGCCAACACCCTTAACGATAGCAACGAAGAAACAGGAGTCTCAGCGTGGCCATCGACTTTGGACCCAACATGGAATTATGTCACACCTCAAGGACCAGGGATCATAATGTCAAGATTCAAGACCCATACATTTTGTCGTATCTTCTACATAAGAACTCGTATAAGCACTCATTCTCCGTCTGCCCCTTCTTCTTCTCCCGCAAGGCGACGTTCTTCCAGTTCCCTCGCTGACACGGATTCTCTAGACCCGTCGGCTTCCACCCACCACACACTCGTGCCGTGCGCTTGTATATAACCTCCCGAACAGACTTTGCCACGTACGAGGATACCGAGTACTCCGTCGCAGAATGAAATCGAACATAGGGAATGTTGTACATCTGGGACAAAGGAAACATTCCCGGCGCATCCATATCGGATCCCACTCCACACCGAAACAGAAAGACGCAGCCACTGCAATTGTGGCTTAAACCCACGCTCTCGAACGAAGGCCATCTCCTTCCGAAGACCCTCGAAGACCGGATGAGCAATCTCCAAGTTGTGCGGAACCGGTCTGACTCCTACCTTCCTCACATACTCCACAAAGATTGCTCGAACTTGACACCAGAACTGCACGTTCCCCCGATTCTTTTCAATGCAGCCCCATGCATGCTCGAGGTCACGCCATACTAACACACCTCTCACAAGCAACGCCGGCAGATTCTCCTCTCCTTTCCTTCTCGGCTCTCTCAAATTGTGCTCGTCCTCCTAGACCGGTGGCAACTCTGGCAGCTTGGCATTCTTGGGCTCCTTGACCGCTTGGGTCTCCGTGGGGTCCTCGGAGCTAGAGTCGGTATCGGAGGCCTCGGAGGCGTCATTATCGTCAGACTCCAGATACTCGGCATCTGGGTGATCGGGAGACAAGCTGGACTCGAGGTTATCGACATCTAGGGGAGGAGACGCCAAGGTTGAGGTGGGGTTGGGCAAGGAGGGCACAGCAGCCACACGTACGATCGATCTTGCCGTGCTTGCCCTTCTCCCGCTTCTTCTTCTTGGGCATTCTGGCCCTCCTGCTTTGGATCTCCTGCTCCCAATCTTTGCACACTAACGAGAGGCGAGCAATGTTAGGAGCTTCACGTCCGGTAACTCCTTCCGTACAGAGCGCCTCCTTGAGGATCTTGAATTGGACCTTAGGAGGGAAACGGTCCCATGTGATACCCGCAGGCACGGGCCGGGCAGACTGGCTGGACTGGGAGGTCGACATCTAGAAACGAGAGCCGGTGAAGAACGAGATGAGTTTTGAAGATCAACTGGCGATGGTTTAAGCACCCGAAATGTTGAGAGAAGAAGATGAAACATGAGAGGTGTTTGCTCCTTTTAATCCCTCAGCTCACATCCTGGAATGTTCGCAGAGATTGCGTAGATCGGGGTATGCTGCGGGGTTGTTTGCTTTTCTGGACACTGGCAGGAAGATGAGTCTGTAAGATGAGCTTGTGCAACCTAGAACAGAACATGGTTCTGGGTCAGAAATGAATTGCTATTTCGAAGAAGAGATGACTCTCCCCAGATGCATTTTGAGATTCCTTTCGTGGCCAGTCTCTTGGCCAGGAAGGTTTGAAGCGTTGAATGCTATCAGCACGTGGCAATCGAGTGGATTTCATGTACGATAAAGCTTATCACAGTGGGGGTCTCAAACATCGCGGGGTATTCGTCAAGGGTGTTTCCCAAGGGGTCCCTCGGGTCGTGCACAGGCCACGAAGTTTCCTGCGGTGGCTTGGCCATAGTGGTGATGAAAGATAAAACCACTAAAAGGAGAGAAGCATGCAGAATCCAAGTACATAATGTTCGACTTTATTCTTGGTTAACGAACGCGGTGTTTTGGTCATGTGTATGCACTTTTTGTTTGCGTGCTCTAATAGTTGAATTGAATTCAAGTCAGACTTGAATACATCAAACAATACGACATCAAAGGTAGGAATACCATGTCTCCAGAGCTGAATGAATGTACTGAGCACATTAGACGCGGACAAAGTCGAGAACTGACACAATGAGCCCGCCCGGTCGTGATCGACCCGCCGTGCGGGCCATAGTTGCGGTATGGCCCGTTCTTGCTTTTTCTGATGGCTTGCATTTTCTGGTGACGTGGATTGATGCAATGCGTACCAGTGAGTCGCCGAGATGTGACAAAAAGTTTTCTCGACGCCACAGGAGCGCCACAGCGCTCACTTCACTGCGGTTGGTTAGCAATCCCCATCAGCTGGAGGCTGGTTGACGTTCGTAGAGATGACATTGCTGTCCGCCCTCGCCTTTCTCCTCTTCGTTGCCATCTTTCAGCTTCTGTCTCCTCTTGATCCGCATTTTCTATATTACTCTTCCCCGTCTACACTCGTGCCGCATCGCTAGGGTGATCTCCTCACATTGCGCCGGATTATTTTCACAACAACGGCTATCGTCCAATAATTGTCGTCCGAAACACCACCAACTCACCTGCAGCCACGTTCACAAGGATGAGAGAGACACGAACGGAGGTTTCCGCGGACAAATCAAAAGTTCGGATGGCAGCCAATCTCTTGCGCGGAATAGGCCCATACCCACCATCTAAGCTGGTCGTGTCATGTCTGGGGAAAACGCTGAGTCCACAGTGAGATATTTAGGATCGATCTGTGGTTTGGCATCCGCATCTTTGGGTATTGTGTCGACATACCTTCGTACACACAAGCTGAAGCCAGCAGAGGCGAAACCCCGTCATAATGGACCCGTTATCTCTAGCAGTTTCTAGTAAGTCTCAAGAATTGAGGCACAAGGGCTGGACACTTAACGTTACTGCGCACAGGTATCACCTTGGTCGAAGCAGCTGCCGAGCTGGCCCATAGTTGCTTCCGACTCTACCAATTTTGGGAATCAATGCGCGAAGCCCCAGCCGAGGTCGAAGTGATCAAGAATGATCTCATGCTCCTCACTAAAGTGTTGGGGGATATCTCTCAAGAAGTGGATCTATCGCCGTGTGTTGCATTGACGCTAGAGACCTGCCAAGCCAAGGTAAAAGTGAGTAACCCGAACATGGCGCCACGTGAAGGTTAATATACACGCAACACTAAGCATCGATGTAGAAACTCGAGTTGATAATCGGAGAATTCGACCCTGTGTACCTGGAATCAACCCCGAAACGAGAACGCCTTTGGACAAAGTTCCGGATGACAACTAAGCTTAAGCCGTTGGAGAAGTTCCGAAAAGGTCTTAGCGAAGTTAGAAGCACGTTGATGCTTGGGTTGATGTACCAAAAGTCTGTTCCGGATCCGGCAAGTCTAGGCTATCTATCGCTAACAAGTACCCAGCATTCAAAAGCCTAGGCTCTGCTTCACGAATGAAGAGGTTCAAATTGTCAATATCTGCGCCCCAGCTACCACGGATCCCAAGAAGCAGCTCAGAAATCCTGTCCTCACAAAGACTTCATCTGATTACGATGCCTTCTCTTCTCCAGGCCTAGAGCCAACCGGTTGCCAAGAGCCTTCCGCCACGACCACTACTGTTGTTCCAAAGAACGATGATAGCTCAGTAGCTGCAATAGTTTCTAGTAAAGCGGTGCAGTCGTTCTTGCAGAACTCGCTTCACTTAGCAGTCGATGAACTTCTCGCAAGTGGAACCGTTCAGCAATTGATGGAATCAACTCTGAATGAGGTGACTTCGTTCGATACGGCATGCGCTGGCTCGTACGAGTCAGACAGCTATGATATACGTAGGATGCCGGTCTCTCGTGAAGGTTTCTCTCCAAAGCCAAGCGCCACCGATGACTCTGCTAGTAAAGGACCTCGCCTAAGACGTTCCCGAGTTTGCCATCAGAAGTCATCAATCGGCGTGGTGCTTGGTTCTATTTGGATCCGCACAAGTACATTGAAAGCTGAGGAGGAGTCTAACGGATTAGCGGGCAAGCTCGAGGTCATTACTTCGTTCATGTTCTACCCTGCTTCGTGGCTTACCAGGATTGGTCTTCGATACGGCACGGAGGCAAATCTTCAATACTCCCAGACTACAGGCTGGAAATTCAACGTCACAGCATTGAGGGCTGTGCCAGAGAACTCGTTGATATTTGAACTCTGTCGACAGGGCAACGTCCAAGCTGTTCAACTGATGCTTGCAAGGGGTGATGCATCTGTGAAGGACACAACTCCCAAAGGATGGGCTCCATTACATGTTAGTTACCCTACGCTTTTGGCTGTTACGCAGAGTTAAGGCTACTGTAACTAACCCGATTTAGTTTGCTGCCGCCTCAGGTCACGTTGATCTCTATGCTGCTTTAATCGAAGCCGGCGCAGAGAAGACAGCTCTTGTGTACGAGGGTCCCACAGAGATTGCCTTGTAAGTTTGATGCTCCTTCTTAAGGTACAATCCGAATCCATCTAATGTCTGACCCAGGTCTCCTATAGCCATTTGGTCCGAACTGTGTCCAGCTGTTCCAGCCTTAGAAAAGATCCGCATGGTGCGGTTGTTCGGCGTCGACTGTCTCGACATTTCTACCCGACGTTCTCATTGCTTTCGAAGAGGCGCTAAGAGGATGAAGCATCTCTGGGGTAAGGCCGCAGATAGCCTTGGCCTCTCTATTGGCTCCCTTCTCGATCAAGCAGTCTATCATCCTTGTGACGCCTTTCTGGTATGCAAGGTGAAGCGGCGTCATACCTTCGCCATCTCGAGCGGCCATATCCGCTCCTCTTTCCAGGAGAAGTCTGAGAACGCCTAGAGAATAGCCCCGTGCAGCAAGATGTAGTGCCGTCTGCCCCTTGAAATCAGTGGTAGACGTGTCGACTCCATGGTCGAGTAGCGCCTTGACCACCTCTTCGTGTCCATGTAGCACCGCCGAATGCAAGGGAGTTCTCCCGTAGTAGTCCGGCGTTGTGCAAGACGTGTGCTTTTCCAAGAGCTCCCTAACCTTTAGAACATTTCCCGCTGAAGCGGCTCCTGCAAGGACCTGTGCATCATCTAATGAAGCAAGCCAGATTCCGCAGGTGGGACAACGGCCGTCGAGAACGGACTTGGAGAGGCAGTCTTCGTGGAGCCAGTGATTGCAACACCGTAGTCGAACCATGTCGTCCCCAATCTGCCAGTCCTCGAAGCAGAAGTAACAGTGTTCCTCGGTATTATCCGCATCCACAGTCTTTCTAATAACGTATGTGTCGGACAAACGGTCGTGGTTATCGCCATGTGGGACAAGCGCATTTTGATCGGTGAGGTTGACGTTCGATTGCATATTGGGATCGTGGTTCGAAGGACACAGTGCAATCCTGCAAGGCGTTAGTCCATCATATCCTTTAGTAGCTGGTGACATTGTCATATGCTTGGGAGCTGTACCTTGTGGGTCTTGATTTGGGGTGGAGTTCTTGCGCCGTTTTGAAATCCTAAAGCAATTGATAGAGGTTCAATCACATGACACTCACATAGAGCATTGTGAAGGCAGGATACAATACTTGTCAAGAGTCAAAGAAAGGCTGCAGTATCATATGACTCACCTGAGGGCCCTGCCAAAGAGGTCAAAACAGCTCACCGTATTCTAACACACAACTCCCCGACATGTTTTGCGACCGACATGTTTGGTAGGGTTAGCTTTGGTGGGATCTGGGCGAAAGTGAGTGAGGCCAGCGCTTTTCCAGGGCTTTCTGCACGGTCCGAACCTTCAGCCAAATCGCGTGTGCGTTCAACAATTGTCCTCCGTCTTACCACTGACCCTCTGTCAACCAAAAGCTTGGTTGCCGCTCCGTATTCCAAGCGGGCCACAATGCATGCATGAAGGTAAGAAATGTGTCGCTGGATTTACTACATATTACGATTGCCCCATTACCCAAAAGTGATTGAAACCCAAGAGAACGAAGGATGACCCATATTTGCAATCTGGCAGACCTTCCTGAGTCCATTTCAAACTCTACACACCCACAAGAACACGGCTAACCGTAATTAGCATCGACAAAATCTTTCCCATAAAACTCCCGGAAGAACTTCTCATTCGCGTTCACAGCCTTTTCTACGTGTGGAAAACGTAACTTGCTCCTCTTCTTAATCGCGAAAGCCTGAGCCGCGGACATGATATTCTTGATCTAAAGAGAAGAATCTTAGTGAGACGAAGGCTGGAGATTCGGTGAGGTAACTTACCTGCCGGCCGTTGAACGGGTTGCGAGCCAAGTCTTCCAGTTCCTCTTTTGTAACTTCTGCCTCTCCGAAAGGAGTAGTTGCCTGGGAGAGGAACCCCCCCCAGACTTGCTTCCTCGCGTCTTTCTTTAAGTTGTCATATCTCAGCATAAGATGGATTCGGCTCAGAATTGCTGGATCAAACTCAGATACCCGGTTTGTCGTCAGGAACATTATTCCCTGAAAGTATTCCAACTTGCGGAGAAATACAGAGACAAGGCCATTTCGAGTCAAATCACTGGGAGCTCGTCGCTCGAGGAAAACATCCGCTTCGTCCAGGAGAAGAATTGCGTTCCAATGGCTAGCGGTCTTGAAGATTCGAGTGAGTTGATATTCCAGGTCGGCTGCAAGAATAGGCAATTCCCCAACAGAGATCTGATTGATTAGACTAGGCGTGGCAGAATGCAAGGCAGAAGACGTACTGAATAAAGAGGCCTTTTCAGGTGCTCAGATACTGCTTCTGCTGTGAAAGTTTTTCCGACTCCTGGTGGGCCACTTTCGCCTGTCAGCGCATGATTGAGAAGTAACGGTGTAGAGCCATACTGCAAGAGTGCGATGAGACCCTTTCCCTTCCCTCTGACAAAATCATCAAACACCACACTGCGGTCCATGCGAGCCTCGACGAGAGCCATAATAACATCTCTTTGCTCATCGGGTATCGACAGACAAGCGTAGGGCGAAGGTGACCACTTGATGTCTTCGATATCCGCCACAGCAAACTCCGCTACGTATTATGGATTAATCGGATGTATATAACAATATGAAGGGAAAAGACTCACCCCACAACTTCTCGTCAAGACTAAAACCTGGCACGGTCGGACAACAAATAAGGAAATCGTCCTCCGTCAGATCAGCCGGCTCAACACCATCGTTGACTCGGTCGCGGCCCGGTGGCCCTCCTGGAGGCGGCGCCTGTCCACTGCCTGGGCTCGCCCTGGCCAGGTTGGAACGTGGTCTGGTGTAGTTCGGATTCATCTTCCAGAAAAAGTCGGCATCGATCATGACCCGACTGTCGACAGAAAACTTTACCGGCTCCCCCTGGTGCATCAGAAATGCTTCACCCTGACAGTGACAATGGTGAGTCCCTATTAGACGGACGAACTTTCGACCACATTCAACGAGGTCCGACTTGACTTGCTTTTCGTCTGGATGGTACTTGAGAGGGAAAGCTGGAAGGGTGTCGATACGCTTCGTCCCCCGGAATTTTGGAATTCTCAGCTCCATAGAGGCCATGCCAGATGTTTTGCCGTCGAAGTCGAAAAATCGGCAGTCCATGCTCAGGTACTTCTTTTTCGACATGTTGATCATCTCTTCGGCCGAATCATATGTGACGCATCGCGGCTTTTTGGTACCGAAACAGGTAGTATAGACCGGGGTGTTTGGCTTGAAGAGGGCCCAAAGTAGGTCGTACGTGATCTTGCCATGCTCTAGGAGTGGGAGAAGACGCTGGGTCGTGGGAGCGTAGATCTCCGTCACGCAGTCGATCAACAGGTCAAGATGCTCCATCGACGCTGTGTCGGCATGACTGGCTCGATATGATTCAAGCTCGGGGAGGTAGTGGAATAAGACGTGTCGCTCGATCTATGCTCGGGTTTAGTGGCCGGTTAATCTTCTTTGGTACAAGAAAGGACTTACCGTAGGCTTTTCTTCCACCAAACTTAGTCCATAGACATCTTTCAAAACTTCCCTCAAGATGTCTCGTAGGTCTTCCGATTTGAGATCGATATAGAAGGTGGGGTCTTTGGTGCGCCTGTCTAAACCCTTATTAACATAAAAGCTCTTCAAGGGTAATTACTACTTACCGATCCGCGTGCGCATAACAAACACATATTCATCCATCGTATTCACTTTCGCCGCTGACGGTTCCTCAATCTTGTATTCGCTCTCCTCCTCATCCCACCTAAATGGATCGTCAGCAGAGTTTGATTTACACTCCATTGTAGACATACACTTCATTCACCGTCTTGAACTCCAGCTTGGAAGCTCGAGTCATCCCAGGCTGGGTATCTCCCGGAGCATCAGGCTTCGCACCTTCGGAAGCCCCGACTGAGTCGGGCGACTCTGGTGTTAGTTGCATGAGTCTCAGGAAGAGTTGCTCGAGGTGCTCAAAAGTGAGGGGGGTAGAAGGTGTCTGTTGGTGAGACTCTCTGTTAGTGCATTGGAACAGCACCATCGGAGATTTGCACATTATTCACCTTCTTATATTTCGGCTTTGAAGCCTCAGCCACCACTTCCTCCGCTTGAGTATCTCCAGGGGACGCGGGTTTGTGACTTTTAGGTTTCCCAGCCGAGTCCGTTGACTTTGGTCCGACGAGCTTCAGCAGGAGCTGCTCGAGATGCTCGAGTGTAAGAGGTTGTTCGGATGCTTGAAGAGTTGGTGCGTGAGATAGATTTGGGCTACTCGGTGGTGTGCCTGGGTGTGCCCGGGACAATGTGGCCTTGGTGTGAACCATCTCTGGAGACATTGTCAACGTGAAGGATGATGATGGCTTTTATGTTCGTGATAGACAAGATATATACTGAGTATGAAGGTAAGGAAAGATGATTGAAGAGCTGGATGTTGGGGAAAACGGAATGTGATGATCAAAACACCAGAGGGGATCTTTGCCTTTATATATTCATTGGTTTTCGTATCATTGTCCGCAACGGAGGTCCATTCTTGCGCGGCCAACGCGGGACGGTCGATTAAGGAAGCTGATTCCGTTGTCCCCTGGATGAACCGGCGGCCAACGGTTGCAGCATGATGTGTTGGCTCCTTGAACGGTTAAGCTAGCTTCGCCGATTCACCCCTGGGAAGTCACTTGCAGGTCAATCAATGTCGCACATGGAACTCGATTGGGGATAGATCAGACAAGTAATATTTGCATAAGCGTCTGCCTGGGCAGGCCATTATTTTGATTCTCTCGAGGCTGCAATACACCGTGGATTTCGAGCTCGAATTTCACTATGTATGAACAATTTGATATATTCAAAGCAAACCTGGAAACACTGAAAACTAAGATCCTAAATCCAACAATCTAGCCCGGTGATCCGAGACTATTTCCTGCTCCCTTTAATATCATGATCACTTCCGCTCAGCAACAAAAGTCGTTGGCATAAAGACCTCTGTGGGTACGTCACTAAGTGAATCATTAGCTGGTTTCTCCTTCTTTGAGGCTAAAGCATGCGCTATGGCCATGATCTAAATTTAAAACTGACTGTTAACTAAGGAGAATATCCTTACCTGCCGCCAGTTGCTGAGGATTGCTTCATCGAACTGGGCTTGGTTGCTCCTCGAAGAATCTCCACCGTAGCCGGGTCTGTGATCTCACTCGATTTATTGACGGTCTGCTGAAGATGGCTGGTAGTAGATGGGTCTGTGGACGGATTCTGGGTAGTCTCAGGTTTGTCATCAACTTTGGACGACTCTGGCTGCTTCGGCTTTGCGGTCGTCTCTGTTGGAGCCATTGTCTACGTGGAGGATTGGTAGATAACTCTGATAGGATAATATATATACAGAAGCGTGAAGGTTTAGAAGATGCTTGAAGAATTGAGAGGGATGAGAAAGCGAATGGTCAAACTTGTAAGGGAATTCGCACCCTTTATATACATTTTTATACTAGAAGGTCGTATATATCTTTCCTGCAACAAACTACACATCGGATTCTCATTCAACCGTCTTATTCGATCGAAGATATTCATCTGGCTCCTATCAATCAGAATCAAGTGGTGAAGACTGGGGTCCTATGTACAGCTTCATCCACTTCAATATGTTGCTTGACCCCACGATTCCTGATGAAGATGCTAGGTCCATACTTGCGCGGCCAACGCGGGACAGTTAATTAAGGAAGTTGATTCTGTTGGCCCCTGAATGCACCTTGTAGCCCGCGGTTACAGCATGATGTGTTGGCGCCTTGGATAATCAAGATGGCTTCGTCGGTTCTCCATGTAGCAATGTGGGGGAAGCAAGACATTGATGTGGAGCATTGATTGCGTCGTTTAGACTTGGATATTGTTAGAGGAAGAGTTTATTTGTATGTATCCTTTCCGTTCCTGACACCTTTATTGGTTAAGTCAAGGCTGTAGAGCATCGAGCTCGGGTGCAGGATCCTCATCCCCAAGGCAGCTGGCGGCCCACGATTGAGACATAACGCCGGTTTCCACGATTGCAGCAAGATACATTGGCATATTCGCCAATTGATGTGGTTTATTGATGCATGATGCAGGAAACACGGGGCCAAGCAACACATTGAAGTGGATTGTGATATACGCAGGATCCCAGTCTTCCACATTGAGTAGTTATGCAGGATCCTGGTCATTGGCAATTCCAGTTGAGGCACAGGAGCTAGATAGGTATCTTTGATCGAATAAGATACTTCAAAGTCGATAAAGCACCAAGCGCAATACCGCATATTTCTTAGAGAGTGCGCCGGTTTAGGAAACAAGAAGATCGGCAATAAGATCAACTCTTCTCTCACGATCTTCTGAGCCTTTGCCATCCTCCGTGGGATCCAGACGTGGGAATGTCCGTAATTCCCACCACATGTGTTCTATCAGTCTGCAAGTCAAAGGATCGCGTGGTCGTTCACGGACAGGGGTGATCACAGATGTGTGATTGTACCAAGACAGGGGTGCTCTTAGAAGCGTGATTAGTCACGCCAACAGATCAGGCACTTGCACGACAGGGGTGATCCAAAAATGTGATTGCCTCGGCCGACTCGGTCAGTGGGAATCCGACCTCCGGGCCAACTCTTCAGCAGACCAGCTCCAAGCCAGCTTATTTTTACTGTACGACCAACGCGATAAAAGTTTGTAGACGTGTATCCTAAGGCAGGTATTCAAGATCTTAGCAGCTTGACCAGATACCATGCCTCTTCCGAGAGGTAGACCTCCCTTGTGTTCGAGTCGCTATGGCGTCGCTCAACCAGGCGAGTATAAAGTGCGAGGACTTGAAGCACAGGGAGGTTCACAAGATCTGTGGAAACTTTCATTCTGTGGGTGCTCTTTTACTAAGGCTTCTGATTCTCGGGCCACGGAAAATCGCTGAGGTCTATCGTGACGATAAAGGGTCAAAAGTCAAAACGCGTGTCACGACCAGGGAGCATCGCTGAAATATAGTGTGAACGTGGTGACGGACGTATTTGGTTTGCTGTTTAAGACAGGGAAATCCTCCACATATATCATCATGCCATCATGCCATACCGTCCATCCATCTTAATACATATACAGGGCTGTAACGCGAAGTGAGAGACCCAACGACTGATCCCTCGTCACGTAAAGAAGAGCGCAACGTCCATTTCAACCTCCGCACGATAAGGTGTCACAGGTGGGACACTGGTGAATATTGATGTCGTTGACATGATGGAGGGCAGTGCAGGATCGTCCTATTACAAACATTTTGGTTAATTTTCGTGTTTAAAATCAAGAGGGAAAGAAAAAAACTCCTAAATACTTATTGTGTACGTAAACGCCATTATTTACTCACCCCGTCATATATGTCGCATTGAACTTCATCGTTGAAAGACCTGACAGTACGGCGACTCTGCGCGAGAGCTTCAACTGTGCCTTTGCCTTTGCAAGAAGTGCAAATGTAGCCGTCCTTATAACCGTCGCCTTTGCACTCGTCACACGTTGGCATTTTTATGCTAGGAAGGTTCCTAACTAGTAAAGGTCGATAGAGGCGAACTTGGCGATGATCAACAGGAAATAGCATCAGATGCGTGTGGGACAGAAAGTCTGTCGCAAGAAACGAGGAGTTGTCAAAACTTTTATCTGGCACACCACGTCACACGGCCTAGCGGCTAAAAGCGGCCCATTTTGCCATAGTGGGGTTATCTTCCTGCCAATTGAAACCGTCGACCCCAGTGCCTCCATTGGCAGGCTGACAAAGCCGGGAAATGCTTGAAGCAACGCGATTCTGACTTGACCTCGTTCCATTGCCTTCCTGCCTTACCAAAATGTCGAACGAGCACATGCAGCACCGTCAGTGCCAGACTTGCTTCGTCCACTTCCCAACAAATCAGGAATTGATCCAACATATCGAAGAATACCGAGTCAGTACCTTACAACCTTTTAATGCCTTGCTAATTGATCAGTCTGAGGAACGGCTACTTGTCGCTAAATTAGAACGATGTAGACTACACCTCGCTCAATCCTACGATATCAATAGTGACAATGATGACGATGACGATCGCGAAGGGGAGGACGATGACCATGAGCCTGCTGCTCGACCAGACCAACTTCAGTGTCCCTTTCGCGGATGCAAACGGGTGGAGCCATTCACGACGCGAGGAAATCTTGTCCGGCACTTTCAAAAGCGTACGTTTTTCATCTTGCCATAGTGCAGGTTGCTGACTTTACTAACAGACATTCAGTGCTTCGAAATGTGTCCCTTCTGCCACGAGATTATCAGACAAGTTCATCGATTTGTTAGGCACGATTGCAAAAACGGCTCGGAGAAGCCGAAGGACACATATATGCAGCAACGGGTTGCACAACTCAACAGAATGGTCAGCAAGGAGCTGGATCGGTTACAAAGCCCTCCGAGTCATACTAGAAAACGGGTGCACGGAGTTGTGGATAGCAGCTCGACCAGGGCGCAGAAGATGGTCAAGACGACACAAATTTCTGTTCTTCCGGCAAACACATCTTTGCAATCCAATCTTTCTGTCGTTCGTTCCATGGCAACAGACGACGAGCTAACATCTCCTTCTGAGACAATGAAGGTTACGCTAACAAACAACACCGACGGGACGTTTGCTAAGGCAGCCACAATGAGACCCTCGAACAATGCCGAATTGATCTTTTCTTCTGAGACAACCATAGGCATGTCGGCGAACGACGGCGGGTGGGAATTCGCAGCCTCAATGATGGCTGCGAACGACGGCGGGTGGGCATTTGCTGAGACGGCGCCAGCGATGCCTGCGAACGACGGCGGGTGGGCATTTGCTGAGACGGCGCCAGTAATGCCTGCAAACGACGGCGGGTGGGCATTTGCTGAGACGGCGCCAGCGATGCCTGCGACGGCGGGTGGGCGTTTACCGAGACTGTACGGTGATCCCCCGTGTTGCTAATATGGCCATGGATAGCTGTAATTTGGTGTATTCTTTTAAGAAAGCAACAATCATGGCGATGGACGGCAAGTGGGCGAGATAATCTCATTGTCCTAATCCCACAGGAAGACAAGCTATTGTATGCGGCAATGAAGACCACTATCACTCAGTTTTTCAGTTTGTACAAGTGACTGCTTAGGACTACGAGTCAGATATAAAGTACTGTATTCTAGGACTCATCATCCGGTTCCGCCTCCGCTTGTTTGGCTCTCATCGAGTTGCGAAGTATACACCTATTTTTTCGGTCTCTAACTCGGCAACCATTTGAGCCGAGTCCTCTGACTCCGGCGAGACCAGCTTCGGCCAACTTTTTAACTCGTCTTTCACAGCAAATCCACATGTGATTGGAGATCCGTGTCTCATTTCGAAGGCGAGTCGCGCATCTAGGACAGCCCTTGAAAATATATCAGAAGAGGTGGGCGGAAGAGAGAGCGATGACTTACAATCCGCCATTCTCGAAGAAAATTTCCCTTCCAAGGATGCCTGCTCGTGCTAGGGCAGCAAATGCGATCTCCCACATACGATTTGCTGCACGAACACTCTTCCATGGGATTAGGTGCGAACCACGGTAATATATCACTCGCGATCCCTTGCTCCATAGGTGAACGCACAGAATATCAGGTTTTTCGCCGCCTTTCCTGAGCTGGAAAATGTGACCTTGGTCTTCGGCGATCCTCTGGTAATATCCTAAACCACACCAGTCGAAGGAGGACTCAAGGATGGTCCGGATACGCTGCCAACATTAGCAGGTGTTCGAGATAGGATTTCGACCTTTGACCAACCTCATCCTGCAGGACGTTGGATTTGCAGAATTCCAGTCCAGCTTTCGACGAAGAAGAGAACTGGGAACCATTTCGCTCCATCTCTAAAATACGTAGCCCCACCGTCGGATCTTGTATACAATAGAACCCATCTTCTGCGAGCGCCGTTCTCGCATCCTCAAAGGAGATTGCTGTGGTCGACATCATCCGTGACAGGTGGTTGATCTGAGACGGAGTGCCTACGTATGTCCGATATGCCAAAGATGCTGGTAAAATCTAGCGGCCTGTGTGCCACTCCAAGGCGAAGAGAGCTGGGGCGGGAGACTCGAGAAGGAGGTGGATATTAGACCGTAAACGGAATTGCTTGGATCGCCCAGCTCGAGAACGTGCCGTTAAGGGTTTGCTCAGAGAAAGGTGAGGAATAGTACGAGTATGAGGAGCGTGTCTATTGCTAATACGATATAAGTTACTGTGTAAATCGCTGTATGGGCTGCTGGGTAGATGGAAAGGCTCATGTGGTTATTTACCTCAGTCGTGATTAGGCGGCGCCGGTTAGGAAACAATGGAATGAGATTGTCCCTGTGCGGAAATCCGAAAGGTGGTGGAAGTTTAGACAATACCGAGTGTGATGGAAATGATGTAGATTAAAAGCGCGCGGCGTAAAGGAGAAATGAATCGATCAATATCGCAGGTCGTTACAGTTGCTGTGCGACAGAAAGACGTGACGAGACGGTTGCTTCAGCATAGGTGGGATGAAGTCTATTGGCGGAGCTGATCGAGTAGAACACCTGACTCATCGTTGAAACAACCTTGGATGGGTGTCTGATCTTTTTGCTTGCAAAGATGTTGATGATGCTATTCGAGGGGAGAAATTTGTGGGATGCGCGACTTTGGAACTGGTGGTGGTGGGGACTTGAAGTGGCATGTGATTCGCCCCAGCAATCCGACACTGACCGATACGACCCTGGCGCGTTAGGCGTTCAGGCTTCAATGCGTTCAAAATCCCTTCAGGTTTCGCAAGTTCTAGAAATTTGACTATTTGTCTTGTGACCAAATCATTGCTTCAAGAGTGTCCAGAATTGCATAACATACTATGCGCCTACTACGACGGGTCGCGAAGCTTTCAAGCTTGGAGCTAGGTTGGGGGTAGTTAGGGGGCTTTAAAATATGCGCATGTGACTTGACAATAAAGACATGTCCGCTCCAATCGATAATGGGTCTTCTAAACATCATCTTCAATTTCAGTTCAATAACAACCATACTCGTTCAGGATGTCTTCTAGGCGGGAATCCTGTTTGTTTCTTCTCATCATGTAACATTTGAAATACAGTAAGATCTCCGCAATTCCTTTCTGATCACACACTCTTATCGATACTTGTCATTTGCTGAGAGTCTGCAGCTCGCTGACCACGACAATCAACGGCTGAAGCTATTTATCTCATGCCCTCCTCGGAGATGGTGGTCGCTCGATCAAGCATTAGCTTGTATATCGTACAGACAGCTTCAACTCTCTGTGCTGTATCGAAAATGTCGACCGGCCCGTAACGGTGAACCACTGGCGAGTCTCTAGTAGATCGTGGCAATCTTGTCTGGAGTCGGTGAAGGTACTTATTCGATACTCGGCAGGTTGAGATAGAAAATTCCATATTATGGGCGGTGAGGAGAAACACCTGGAAAGCCGATTAGTACGATGAGAAATGGGAGGGGATTCTGACGCCCTGACATCATAATAATTCGAAACAATCTCAGACTTCATTGCGTTAGCTCTCCCAAGCAAGTGGGCGACCTCTTGCGCGAACTTCTCCTCTTTCGTCATTTGCAGTTTCAATCGCTTGCTCTATACGATGCCATGAATTAGTTATTGTGCTCAAGGAAGCTATGATATACGTGCCTCGAAATCAAGGATGGGGAACTTCTTTCCAGCCTGTTCAAGTCGCAAGATTAAATCTGGGGTGGTCTTCGCAAAATCACCACAAATGGGGACTGTTAGAGTGTCTGCGTCGTATCCAGCCGTAAATTTGTAACCGTTGGAGTCCTTATGTTCTCTGCAGATTCTCACCAAGAGACTGCGAATGACAGAACTGACATCAATCTCAGGACGGTCACCATCGGATCTCTCGCTTTCAGATGCCGAATTATCAGCCTCAGAAGCTTGGAATGTCGAATCTGATTGGCTAGAAGTAAGTCCCCAGTCGTGAGGTACCGAAGTGGTCACTTGTTTCAGTGTCAACGGCGTGGTCTGTCTTCCTGGAAGACTTGGGCTAGGAGTGGAGGGGGAGGATTGTCGTCGCCTCTTGGGCGCATGTGCAGGAGATATATCCTGATCATCTTCATAGTTCCCTGGACTTCGAGTTATTACGGCAGGAAAAGGAGCCTTCGAGGGTGTGCTTCGACTCGAGATTGGAGCAGACCTTTTTGTGTTTCCAACCGACCAGGGACTTGAGGACGGTGCGATTGAGGACGATGGTAGCTTGGTGTTTGAACGGGTGGCTAGTTTCCGCGGAGTATGTTGTCGTGCTTTGATTTGCGGTAGCATATCTGCAAGGTCGTCGTAGAATTGCTTATACCCTATAGGCAAATTGTCATCTCCCCATTCAGTCTCTTCAATTCCGAACCCGATTCTTAGCCTATCGATCACGTTTGAGCTCTCGGTACTAATGTCGCGTCCGCAACGTAGATCAGCGAAGTCGTGGACTTGGGGCTCAAGAGGGAAGGCTAGGTTCTCCAGCTGCGCTATACCCCATTTCGAGCCACTGGGAAATTCTGGGCTTTCCGGCGTGGGCGTGAGAGGTGAATCTTGAGATGTTTGCGCCAGAGCCATGTTGGAGGATGTGCAGAGATCGCGCCGCAGGTCAACTGGAGGATATTCCAAGAAAGGAACCGTGGACGTGGACGCAACATTCTTTTTAAACAGGCACCAGCCGCGGGATGGTTGGAAGTGTTCCATTCTTGGCGCTGAGGCTGCAAGATTTTTAGCCGGTTGCTGCATCAACAAGGATATCGCGTTCCAAATATTCCCGCCTCACAATACGTTTTCAACATCCCCCACCTTCCTCATTATCGAATCAACATCACGTCATCCTCCCACAATCTCACCAGCATCGAAACAAATCACCAACCTTGGCACAATTATGTGGCCATCGCGCGCAGAGCTCACGAAACTCATGGGGATGGACGACTCGCAATGGGAGTCTGCTTCTTACCTCGAGGACTTGCTCGAAATGCTTCATCAACAACGCGAAGAGAACGTCAACTCAAAACGTGGTGCCTATGTATTTGCAGCACGATCGATGTATCGCTGGGCATTCCGTGTGACAAGCGGCCCATCGTATGATTCGAAGCGGAAGTGCCTATGGTATCTTGGGCAGAAGGTTGGCTACCAAGCCCTAGTTCCTCAGTCAATCGCTAACAAATTGCCGCAGGGACCAGAAGAACCCGAAGACAATAAACTCGACGTCCGACGCACATACCACATAACACAGAAGGGGCGATATCTCTCCGTTTACGCGAATCCAAAAGGATTGCCTTCAAAAAGGATTATGAGATTCGATATGCTTCATCCTGGTCATCGTCAGGCCTTTCTCAATGTGCGACATTTAGCTGTAGAGCGATGTCCTCCAGGCCAACATGCCGCGCCGGCGAAACACAGAGACTTGCTTCGTGTGCAGACTTCGTCCCGCCACCTGCCCAGGTGTCGAAGTACCCAACAGTCAATAATTGTAGGGACTGAAGGGAAGCCACGTTCCAGGCGGCATAGCGCAAGGTGACGAGGAGAACATGGATAACCGGGACGAAAGGTGGAGGACCATACAATCAACAGCTGGATGGCGTGCAATAAAGCCCAAATGGGTGGCAATATCAGGGAGATAGAGAAGATTATGGAGGGACACGAACTCTGAGATCATTAGGAACAGTCCATCAATGAGTTCTCAAGGGAGCAAAACAGGCTACCAAAAAAGCTACGTGGGCGGAAAGTGTGGATTATTCGCGAATTATCTCGATGTAACTTGCCTCATCTGCTCCAGAACTCTTCAAGTGCCACACACCTTGGCATATCTGATTATCAACCAACATCTTTCCCCTATTTATGATTGGAATCTGTAACCTTCCGTTCTTCTTTCTTGACTTTGGGGTCAGAATGGTTCACATGCTGTTAATGTCATGGGCAGCTGAGCAGGAACGGAATTTGGCTGCGGAAACGAGCGGGGCAGCTACAAAGCTGTTGGATTGCGGAGTGGAGCATCATGATGTACGGCCACCGAACGTGATATGGAATCCCGAGATCAGAAATGTGGTGCTGGTAGACTTCGAGCGTTCAGAGATTTTGAAGCAGTTGGCAGTTCTTCAAGAGACATCGCCTAACCGGAAGCGGAAGCGCCTTCACCTCGACCCTAAGGCGTCCTGTCGAAGTCTTTCTGACGGACTTTTCATAATCCCAGCAAGTGCTTCGATTGGAGCGATCCATATGTTTAGGTACCTCTCTCCTAGGGTAAATAAGTTCACCCCTGAGGGTTTTAGACTGAGCCTCAAACTAGGGCTTGGGCAAATCAGATAGCCGAATTTTGTACTTTTGTATGTGGAAAGTGCTAGAAGTATCAACCCTCAGGGGTGAACTTATTTACCCTAGGAGAGAGGTAGTCTACAGAAATTCAACTAATAAATGGCCCCACGGTAACGATCACCTTTGCTCACTTTTCTACGCCCATGTCTTGTAGTAATGTGATATATCCTCCTCGCTATCATTGATCAGCACTGCTTCTTCGGCCCGCATCCATTTGCAGGATGGCAGCTGGAAATGACGTATTGTGACCGTTGCGCACCATCCACTTACACTCTTGGAAGGTCTGAAGAGGAGGTCTAATCGAAACCCTGCTCCTGCTGCAGCCTTTTCTAGATGCGGCGAAAGTGACGTGAGTCACCGACGCAGCCTTCTGGAGGTAGCGCAAGAAGGGCCGAGCCGAGTAGTCATGGTGATTGACAGGTAGGCTGCACTCGAATCTTGGCATCCAAGGGCTACGCTTATGCTCACTCCCTCTAATTACCCAACCAATCAGAGGACGTTCATCACCGACTTTGTGAGTCACTAAATGAATTTCCAAAGAACGCTCGCTGCCTGTAAACGCCGTGTTTGGTGGCAGGATTCCCATATATAAGGTTCCAGTCCATTACTTCTACAGAAACCCTGCCACCTTCCAAACTTCTCCCGATCACGTTGCAGACTTAAAATACACAATAAACCCACTGGTCATCATGCCTTCCACCATTAGCCCTTGCAAGAATTGTGGCACCGAGGTATCCAGCACGCAAACTGAATGCCCTTCCTGTGGCCAGAATCCTCATTAGGTAACCTAATACAATCAATTCCCGTTGCCATGACTTACACTTAGTCAGGCAGTTTTGTCTTGGTTCTTCGCCAATAAAGTCGTTACGGGCTGCAGCACCCGTCCAGTGAAGGCTGACAGGAGAAGACGTATCTGGATAAGTCGTGGGGCAAGTTTGGTTCTGACTCGATTTCTCTTGGGAAGTTGATGTTTGTCTGTCTCTTTTTGATGCTCATCGGCGGGCTCGAATCGATGGTATGTGAAGGGTGGATATCGAAGTCAATTGTACGTTCATTTTGAACAAATCACTATTAGCGTACAATCAACTTGGTTCTCCGTATCCTCTTTCCCGGTCGCGGTTGAAAGCGAAATGGAACTGTGCTGTCCTAGTTTAATCTATCAAGATCTTTCTTGGATGGCCATTCAATAAGGTTCGGTTGACCACCAGACCAGGTGCAGCCTAAACATGCGACATGTTACTGAAATGCAGCATTAACCTATGAAAATGACCTTACCTGTGCGCTGACGTGAATTGAGAAATTCCAGCAGCCTAGGCGTGTCGTCGATCTCCCCTTGTATAGCAGCAGAAGGACCAAGCCTTGTGTAAAAGGGTGCCTCGAAGAAGTCAGGGTAAAAGCCAGAGTACTCCCAATCTATGATTGCATTGATCTTGAGCGTGTCTGGGTTGACAATAATGTTCTGTTGGGAAAGATCGTTGTGGCAGAAGACATATTCATCTGTGTCGGACGGCTGCAATGCCCAATCATCGTTATCTGTGCTCAAGGCCACTCGGTATGGGGGAATCACTATCCCAGAGGGTCCGCCGATATTTCTGGATTTCAAGTTTCGCAGGGTTGTGAGGTGTTCATTGATTTCTTCGAAGACCGTTGTCTTTTGTTCTTCCGGGAGTTCTGACATGCTCACGCCCTGGATATATTCCGTAATAAGATAGTACGCCTGGTCGTCCTCGAAATCGCAGTACACAGTTGGGACTGGAATGTTGGTCATTTCGTGAATATATCGTAACGAGGCCGCTTCATTCAAAAGTCTCTCCTTCCCTACACGTGGAACATGAAGTCCACGATACCCGGTCCTGAATTCCCTCGGCCGGAGGCTTCTCTTTATAAACACATCGCCACGATGATAGTATTTTCTCTCGAAAGTCACCGCAAAGCATCCCTCCTCCTTGACCGGCTTGTTTAAGTCTGGGACCATCGTGTAATAGGTGTCGTTAAGAGCTTGCCCGACGAAAGGTGGGGGGGGATGTGAGTATGAAGAACGTAACTATCGTGTACGTAATATCAGTAGCTGTATGAACTGTATGCTTGACGAAGAGGCTAATCCTGTACTCACCTTGGTCAGGAAGAGTGGTTGTGTTGGCTATGAGGCTGCCTATTTACGCAAAGGGTCGAAGGTGGAGTTGAGTCTTCTGAGTCAGAGGTACTCTCCTGCGTCTTTGATAGAATATGCGAAGTGCGACGTGTGCAATGAGGTAGGGTAACGGTGCGTGGTGCAAAGGAGAAATGAATCTAATGAAATATTTCGCTGGGTAGAATGCTAATGTACGACGGAAAATAGGGTGAAATGGCTGCCCCTCATTGTAGGGTGGGATGACGTTTATTTGCGGAGCAGGGTCGGGCGGAACAACTGACGGCCGCTAAGGGAAAAGTGTGGTCATGTGATCGGATAATCATTTTGCCGGGAATTTACGGGCTGAGGGTGAGGCGTTTAAAGTAATAGCCACTCGGCGCATACAGGTCACAATGACCATAATCACGACTCATAACATAACATATTATAGCAACTTATGCAGCATTGCGTTTGGTCAGCGAAGAAATTTACCAACAACAAACTGATGAGGTTGGAAGTTGTGTGGTATGTTATTGACAAGTAGCCGTACTACGTGATGTGATATCGCGGTACGGAAGGGGGTTTTCATAATTCGTGCAACAGACAGGGTTCTGGGATTCCTTGTAAACTACAACTAATTTGTGTATTTTCAAAAGGAAAATTTTAAAGAATTAAAGTGCTGGATTTTAGCTACATTCTTGTAGCAATTTGATATATTTTGAGCTAGAAATGGTAGAGATTACAAGGAATCGCACACCCCTGTCTGTTGCACGAATTATGAAAACCCCCTTCCGTACAATGTGAGATAAAATGTGGAGTTGGCGAATTTTTTGTCGCAAAAGAGGGAAATTTTGTTCAATTGCAAAAGTTCCCAGATTGCGCCGGAAGATGGCATTTGCCGTGTCCGGTCTATGATTAAATAGGATTAGTGAAAGTGCGAAGAGAACGCCTCTGACTCCATCTTCACGGTCCAAATATTCCTCCGGTCGTGCGGAGCATGATCCGAATAGGCTGCAAAAAGCTGAACAAAATGAAGGTATTCAAATACTACGAGCTGGAGGTTAACTATTTTATTTCTTATTTCGAAGTGAAGGAATAACAACCACTTATCGGAGGTGCCTCTACCTAGTCTTATGGGAAATAAGTCAAAGTAGAGGACAATTTTGGTATTTGAAATCGCACTTTGGTTGTCAAAGGTCCTAGAATTTTTGTCCGGTGTTCACCGTTCATCATCTTTTAGGGTGCTCGATTCAAAAGGCGGGGCGTCTCACGTGATCACTAGAGAAGCGACATTCTACCCCACCAAAAAATGAGGTTATCGCGAGACGTCAGCGGTCGATTTTTTGGCCAGCAAATCTCAATCCCCGGGCTTCCTGTACCCAGCTACGAATGCCAGCCGCAGTATTCCCGCAGCTGAAAGCTCCAGCCTCCAAAGGTAGATAAGTTATTTTGTTTAATCAACAGCCCTACGCTTTCCAGCTGCAGACTGCCTGGGCAATGACGAACCTAGGTAGAAATCGTTGCCCTCAGCATGCTTGTGGCTTCAGATAACACTATATATGGTCAAGGGCTGATAGGATCGCGCAGATCGGGACATCATCGCATACGATCTGCGATCTCACAACTCGCATCAAGCCTCGAACCATCCCTCCGGCAGCGTACGCGTTCTCCGATCTCCGAATAGACCTTTGCGGCCTAGTTAGGTAGAAGAAATGGCCTCGTGTGAGCCTAGTCAGCTGCAAGGAGTCACTAGCATTTTACAAGATCTCGATACATGGCTTCAAACTGCAGAATTCAAAATGGAGGCGAAAGGCGACATAGGCAGATGTGTAGCAGCAGACAGGCGGACCAAACTTGACAGCCTGTTCGAGGCATTAGGTATTCGGTCAAAGGTGCAGTGCTCTTATTGCAATCTGGAATTATGCTAACAAGCTAGATCGATTCCAAGGAGTATGGATTTTCAGTACTGCGAATACCTGGACCGCAAATCGCTCGCGTCTACGTCCAACAAGGTGTGTGGGCGGACTTGATACCGATCAGAGTTATCAGCGGTAACCCAAGTTCTTCTGGGCGGCAGCTGCTCCCAGGTTGGAAGACTCACATAACGGGGGCGGTCGATGTCAACCCTGCCTTGGATCTTCTCGTCATTACTCCTGCTGGTTGAGCTAACGTGAAGGGGATGCTTCGGTTTCGAAAGAGGTGAACATCGTGAGGTCATAGCCCGTCAGAGTGTTATATGAATCGTTCAATAATGTAAAGTTCATCAGGTCGTAGCCAGCAAAAGTCGGTTGTGTTGGTTCAATCCATCCGCTTGGGTCCATTACCCGTGATGCCAGCTCGGAGTTAGATTCAGCACCATTGCCATTCACTGTTCCGAACTCAGTCCTCATCAGCCACATGAAAAGACTGCGGACTTACCTTGATCGGCAACCAAGGCCCCTTGGATGTCCTTCCCGGTTTCATGTATCGTAGAATGCTGCTGTGCCTCTTGAGCTAAAATTGATCAGATGTATATTCCTCAAACATAGATCGTGGGCCAAGTTACCAGCTACAGCTATCAACATGTCCATTCCTGAGCTGTGTTGCTCGCGACCTAGTGGCTTGAGTCAATTCGGGCCTAAATGTGCTTTCTAGGAACATATACCATTGCTCAAACTCGTCCCAGTGTCCCCCACTCTCGGAGGTGAGAACTCTTCAGTTAGACAATCTTGGGACCCTGTGAGCGTCGGCTGAGCTGCAATTCGATCTGTGATTTCTGTACTTTGACGCCCGCCTCTATCGGCTTCTTCTGTTTGATGGGAGAAGTCCGACCGAACCAGGTCATGTCGGTGGGGAAAGCCTATCGCATTATCCTCATCTTGGTTACGGTTTTCAGAGTGAAGACGGGATTCAATCTCTTGGGACTCCTGGTGATCGACCGACCTTGCATGCTCTCTTGGGTGCCTCGCAAGGAGTGAGTCTGTAAATCGAGCATTACTGATGATTCCATCGGCATCCTGGTAGTCGCCTGGGGTAGTGGTCATCCGCCTCTTGGTACTGGGCACATCGAAGTTTCGTTTTCTTTTGCTCGTGCTAGATGCTGAGATTTCTTCACGGGCGAGGTCGCGGAGATTGACGTATTGGTGGCACAATTTTGTTGTTCTTTCTGTATCATACTCTGTGCTGTATCCTAGAATGGAGCAGATTTCCGTCGGCCTACATGAATTAGCAAGCAAACAATCATAATCGGAGATCAGCCATACTTTAAGCCATCCCCAACCAAAACTTTGATGAATGTGGGAATGAACAACGGCGTCCAGTTGGAACCTTCTTCTGCTTCCTGCACTTCTTCCACTTCTTGCGAGCAATCCGGGATCAATGGGCATTTCTTCATTTTCAAGAAACGTGCGGCGACGTGTGCCGTTGAATTGGAGTTGTTAGCGGCAAGCAGACTGTACTGCGAAATAGAAACACCATCTACGAGAGGTAAGCTCACAGTCCCCGATAGCGGTGCTAGCGTACGTACGATCGAAGAACCACTCAGTGGCATTACCCTCCAGTGCGGTGTCCAACTCTACAATTCTGTGGTTTGCCCAAACGGCGCCCTTGCGAAGGCGCTTGAGATTCGTGTCCTTGGAATCGCTCACACATATCCGCATCGTCTCATTGATTGTGCTTATGGGATAACCAAGCGCCTCCAGAACAGCACAGAGAGAGACAAACACGAGCTCCCGGAAAGCGTGCAATTTGAGAACAAATGCTGTATTGCCCTGAGACGCTTTTGTCGCTCGGGCGTATGCCTGTGCCGATGCGATTACCCCATCAGCCTTTGGGTTTGTGATTTGTCGGTCATATATCTGTGCCGGAACCTGCGCTGGAACTCCACAAATTTCTGCGATGACAGAAGCATTCTCATCGATCTCGCTCGATTTGAGCTGCTTTATCCATGCAGTCCATTGCGTGGTAAATTGCACCTTCTCGAGCAATTGATCTGCGGCCTTTCGCCACTTTGGATTGCTGTTGGGCGGCTTTGAAATTTTGGCATGCTGAGGGTCGTACGGGACGATTTCAAGTCCAGGGCTGGCCAGTCCGTCGTTACCATTAGGATCATCACTGGCTTCATCAACTGGCGGTGACACAGGAGTAACAAGGGAGCAGCATTGGTGATGCTGCTCAAAGTATTTGACCTTTTCCTCTAGGATTTTGATGTGGGCTAGTAAGGCTTTAATATCATGAGGCATTGTTCGAGGCGGTGATGAAGGTGTTCGTGTGGTGTGCAGCTCTCCAGTGCGAAATCGAAGTTCCCGTGCATGATCAGAAAAGGAGCGCTACACCCAAATTGGAAGAAAACCGGTTTTCTTCCAATTTGGGTGTAGCGCTGAGAGGTTGGCCGTTCGCCCCTGTTTCAATGTATCAGTTCTCATTCCCACTCCCCTCAATGGGCTGGATTGGAATCGTCGTCGGACAGGATGGCGCAAGATTTCCGTACCGCAATTTCAACTTTCCTCCAGCAGCACCTGTAAGCAGTCTTGATTTCGATCAGAGATTGTGGATAACTGGGTCTTCGTCTTGGCGCTGTTTCTTCTCCAACGTGGGAACCAGTTCAATGTATAAGAAGAAGCTGCAGAACGAGGCAACCTGCAGGCGCCCTCTTCATTCTCATTGCTCATCGCTGTTGAACTGAGTTTGCCTCACTTTATCCTCTCACCGACCATATGCACTCATTTCCCATAATGCATGTTCCAGCATCTCTTCAGAGCTTGCATGTCGCCTCTAGGTCGACTTTCAGAGACCGAGTCCCCTTCCGAGCCGCTGTTGCCCACAACGTCAAAGACGAAGCTTTCGTCAAAAAGGATTTGTGTTCCGAACTCCTCTCTGCTGATGAATTCCTTGTCGCATTTCGGGAGCAACATGCAGATGAGATATGGGATCTTACGGTCCAGAACAACTACCAGATATTCAAGGAGGCGCGCCAGCAGCTCGAGAAGATGCTGTCCGGGATGACAGATGCTCTTATCATTGCTCTGGAGATTCTATCTGATCTGGACCGTACACAGATAGCTCTGCTCTCTAGTACGACCGTACTCGCGGGACATGGCTTTTCTGCCTTGGCTGACTGGCCGAAATCCGAAGATTGGAAAGACGAGGAGAAGACGGCTTTCTGTCATAAGTTCACCCGTTTCGTGCCTGGAATATGGTATGTGGGAGGTATCCTAGATAGATGGGAGGAGCTCTTCAAGGTTGGTCAGCGGAAAAACAAGTAACGCTACGCAGAGCTAACATGGACTAATCCCAGGTCCTTATCGACGACATCCATATGTGGTCATCCGAGGCGTGCTGTACGGATGTTTTGGAGGGGGGCAGAGATGATTTCGACAACTATGATTATAAGAAAGCTTTGGAGGTACTCGATCGCCAGAATAAACATCGTATCTTCGAGGCGAAGAAAATGGCGAAGAAAGAAAGGCCTGCGATTGTCATCCGGTGGGAGCTGGTGGATTTGAAAACAGAGTTCAACGTATGCTGAGGCAGTAAGACTTGGACTGGTGTCTGATTAGGGCGATATTACCTGTAGTATAATAGATCGTATAAAGGCGTACGCGGTACCGTTTGACCTTGCCTCTATGATGTGAATCTTGTGGCCGGTGGTTCCAGGGTGGGCTTTGACAGCAATTGCTCACGTGATTCACCTCATTCACGTACGGACCGCTGAGTTCTGGAGCCACTCGGAACTTGCACCTGGGGCAACTCGGGAGTTAAGCTCGGCCCGAACGACGTTCCTTTCCAGCCAGCCGCCATGTCGTCTAACTCCTCCTTTCATAAACCGTCGCCAAGTCAAAATGCTCTGTCTCTGGCGAGTTCATTATTCCTTTTGGTAAGATTCCACATGAAAATAAATATTAGTCTTTGCTATATGGGTATCGGGGAATGATTCCGCTGAACCCAAGTGTGAAGACGGTCCCAGCTATCCGTTCTGGATCATGTGAAATGTCATCGACCTCTATATATAGGGACGTCCCAGCAAAACGAGGCAACCTGCATGCGCCCTCCTCCATTGCTCACCACTGCTGCACGTATCTGCCTCACTTCGTCGTCCCACTAGATCGTATTAGTTCACTCCTCACTACTCCAAGTTTTCCTTAACACTTTTCATACATTATTATGTGTGACTATACACAAGTTGAGTTTCGATGCGGACACGTTCGATATATGGTACGGGCGTGGTGCACAAATTATGAGACGACTCAAAAACGTTGCCCTCCTTCTGTAGTTGCGATCGAATTTAGGTATTTTCTTTCTACAAAACATTTATAGCAAATCTCGAATTAATAAGAATCTAGGTTGGATGAACGATGTGGAGATTGTCGTGTACCAGCGATCCAACCGTGGATGATCCGGCAAACGAAGGGAGCTCGACCATAGTGGTATCGGAGATTATTCGACATGGCTAGGATGCCGTAAACAAAGTAGCGTTAGGGTCCGGAATTTTTGCGGATTTTCATTTGGGAGGGTTTGGTTTATAGCAATGGGGATGGGGGCGAGCCTCAATATCAATGCCTACGTTCTCAGTTGCTCCCCTTTCCCGCTCGCTTCATATTCACGTGACGCGCCTCCCGATATCATGACCTCCCATTGAAGAGTGAGGTCCATCCCAAAGCCAAATGGTATTGAAACTTTTGTGACATCCTTCCATCTCCTGCTAAGAGCCTTCGCGTGTTGTTGATAGCGTAATGGCTTGCACATGGTTTGCACATGGCTTGCACATGGCTTGCACATGGCTTGCACATGGTTTGCACATGGTTTGCACATGGCTTGCATATATGTCTTCAAGAACACAAGATGAGTGAACTATGGGCTTCGGGACTTACTTAGTCTTGATCAAGCTGCTTCTATGAGACATTGCGAGGCATCAATTATATAAAGCAAGTATAGCTCCCACGAAATTTTTGCATTTATTTTTATTCAAATTCCAACTCGAATCAAGTCGTTGTACAGGCATACATATCTGAAATTCCAGCACCACAGCATACTCAAATAATGGCCGTCCCAGGCTATTGCAACCACTCATTCAATATGCTCAAGTCCGAATCAACACTCATCCAGTGGGCTTGCTCTATGTGCCACAGTGGTCCGCACTGGTTCATTTTCGAGTGCAGATACTGCAAACTAAAGACTTGTCGACCCTGCACCAACAAAGTCTAGATATATCATCGCCTGAATGAGCGGAGGAGAGCGGAGGAGAGGAGGAGAGACGGGGAGAGACGGGAAGGATAGCATCGCGAGTAGTTTAGGTATTTTGATATGTGGGATAGGAGGAGATCCGTACGGAATGATCTTGTATTTCCTCTTACTGTCTAATCAAAAGGACTCAGGTCCTCGTCTTCCCCGGTCATAGGAGCACACTGCAGCATCGAAGCTTCCTTCGATGATATTGCAATTCCCATATTCCTGAGCCCAAGGTATTGAGCAGTTCGATAAGAGGTTGTCAAAGGATGGGCGCATCGCATCTCGCACATTGCAGAGTTTAGCAAAGGATGGAAGGAAATGAAGGTCACGGACACAATTCCATACGATCAAAATAGAGCATTGAGAATGGCGTACTACGTCAATACGAGAAACAAACGACTCTTCTATCAGTTGCGGCAGTGGTTAGGGCAAAATGTATGGTATTGATGTCAAATCTGTCTGTCTAGCTAAGTGGAAATGTCTGCTTGATATAGTGCTCTTGCTGGAACATCGGAATTAGGCCAAACCGCCTAGTGAAACGATGCATAACTGATGATGCGGCTTCATGCCAACATGCAACGATTTCCCTACCGCATTAAGACCACTGCCACTGATTACGAGTCCTCAACTGACATCTTCTCAGTATTTGAAGGCAACAAACAATACCACATCAACCTCCACCAACATTAACCTCCACCATGGAATAATAAATACATTCGTCACAGCACATGCCAAAGGACAAGAGCTCGAGCTACCGCCTATTCACCTGCGAGAGGAAGCCTACTCACCTCTGCGCTTTGCTATGCTCAAGCGCTGGCGTACTGCCTGCTGAGTCCTGCCTCGGAACTTGCGGAAGATCCACTTCCAAGATTTGCCCTCTTTCCACTATGCGAGTAAGCGCTGCTCGTCTACAGGATCCCATGGGATATTCACCCCCGTGCTCAAACCCTGGTTATCTTTACTCGAACACCGGTCATCATCGCTGCTGAGATCAGGATTGCTGTCGCTCAAACCACTGTTATCGCCGCTAGACGGCTCACTCCCCTGCGACGCAAGAGCTTGGGCATGCATGGCTTTGCCTTCCTGGGGCCGGGTATGCATAGCATCGACGTGGGCACGGCCTGCCTCCGCAGTAGTCGGTAGAGCTGCTCCACCGAACGAGGGCCGTGATGAGGTATGCCGGCTAAAGCCAGTCAAGAGGAACGAATGTTGCTCCATCGGCTTGATGGTGAAGTCGTCGATCTTCCCCACATGGCCAATGCTCTCGATGAGTTGGGCAAGCTGGCCGAAAGAGACATCTTGCCCTCCCGGACCACTGCCGTAAAGGAACAGCAGCGTGTGGAGTGCGGACGGAACGTAACTTCGGTCAGCGTCGGTAGGATATCACTAGATGATCCGCCCAGGTTGCTGCTATCTGTATCCATGGTTTGTGGCGCGGAAGATGCTGGCGAAGGAAATCGACCCTCGGCACCAGATATTGCGGTGACTTTCGAACTTTGATTAGAAGCATGAGCTGTGAATTGCGTTAGTATATCCTCAAGTCACCGCTTCCTTTACAAATCGGCTTACCTGCTGGCTGGACGTATCGCTCATATTCGAGAGGTAAACCCACGAAGAGCGCCTGAGCAGTTTTCGAATACCCAAGGATTGCATAGATTTCTGCCAGCCTAGACAAAATTCAATGATCGCCGGCATCACTTGTGCTCAGAAACCGGCCTAGAAACACACTTGTATTGGGAGACGGTGGGTATGGGGCATCCAAAATCGCAGACTTGTGATAGCTCACTATCACGGCAAATAAAAAAGCACATGTCAAAATGCTTCTTATTGAATTTGGAAACGCTCCGAGAAGTTGTGCTTACGGTTATGTAAAGCTTGTTCCATTGCCATTTACGCACCCCTACTCCTCACACCAGGCTTTCGACCCCGCTTTCGAGGCCTTCCCCCTTGCTTCGTGAAGAAGTTCTCCTTCAGTGACTGCAGTGTGTGGCCTGGGAAGTGCCGTCCTATCTCTGTCCAAGTCTTGTCTTCGTGGACCATCTTGGCCAACAGACTCTCTTGCTCCTCAGTCAGCTCCTTCCCCGGCTTGCGAGACGTGACGGCCCGATAAGAGACTGCAGCCTTTGTTGGCGACTCCCCAGAGCTAGCACCTAAAGCCTCCGAATCGAGTGAGAGGTTCAAGTGCTCGGGGATACGTGGCAACGCAAATTCGAGATTGTACGTTGTGTGATTGCCAATCGTGATGCGCTTCAGGAAACCTTGAAAGGGCCATTCCCGGTACTCCGCAACTAGTGCCGACTCCACCGTAACTGAGGAGCTGCAAGAGGTGGGTGGAGTATAGTGGTGCTCGCCATCTCCCGGAGTTGATAGGTGCCCGTGATCGGCTTGGGGCGGTGACTCGTCTATCTCAGGTTGCGTGGTTGAGGATAGCGTCAGGCCGTGAGGCTGTCTGAGGCAAGGCTTTGGGCTATGCTCAAGGGGGGCCGTTGGAGGCACGTCGGTTGATACCAAGGGCAGCTTTCGCCGTTTTGCAAGTCGTGGTTCCTCGTCGTCCTCGTCGCCTGTGTCATGACTGCGTTCGTTACCCTCGGACTGATGGTTGCCGCTGCTGGCCTCCTCAGCCCCGCCCTGGTGCCGCCACTTCTCTCCCTGTTGCTCCTGCGGCTCCTCTTCATCTTGGTCCTCATTACGAAGCGGTGAGCTGTATTCTGGTCCCTCGAATCTGCCATGGCTGGATACTGGGGTGACTCTCGAACGCTGGTCAGGAGGGGAGTGAGATTTCGAAGAGTGCCGATGGGGCTTGGAGTGTGGTCCATGTTGACGGGTAGACCTCTGCTCAGGATGGTGCTTGCGCTTCTTGTGCATTGGGCCGTTGGATGAAGACGGTCGTTTCCGCTTAGCAGGACGTGGCCTCCCATCATCGTTGTCCGACTCGGGATTGCTTTTAAGCTCGACACCGCTGCAACAATCGTTGTGGTTTCCCAACTTATCTTGACTCGGCTTCGAAAATGAATCGTGATTGGCCAGCCCTGGGCTTTCACCCTTCTTGCTGCATAGGTGGGTATCGCCAACCTTTCCGGTCATCAGCGCCGCTGCTACATCTTCCTTCACCTCTTGCTGCGGTTGCCTGCCGTCCTCATTATCGTTGTCGTAGTCCTCCTCCTCCTGCTCCTCCTCCTGCCGCTGTCTCTCCTCCCCATCAAAAATATCGGAATTCAGTGCAGAGCGGATCAGCTCATGCTCGTCTCCTGCGCTTCGATCCGTAGGAAGATGATCTGGGGGTTGATTGCGAGAACGAGCAGGATGGGATATCGTGGCCTCGGATCTGGCGCGGACCGTACATTGGCCTGCTGCACTGATGTGGTCGTGCAATGGCTCGCTCGAGGCACGGGAAGAGGAAGCATGAGGACGCATGCAATCGAACGTCGAAGGTTTTTGTTCAGAGCGCCGCAAGTGCTGTGCCGTCTCGAGGAAGTCATCAATATCGTGCCACACATCGGGATTGGAAGGAGGGGCCGGAGTTGTCGAGTCGATGGCAGTCTCTGGGCTATCGAGAAGGCCCTCGTCTGCCGCTGCACTTTCGGCATGAAGACCACCGTCATCGGCTTCGGCTTCAGAGGCACTTGAGTCGTCGTCGCCTAGCAGCACAATTGGATCTTCTACGCTATGTTAGAAAAACTGGTCGTCTGCTTCCACGATAGGGGATAATGGGCGTACTCACCTGGACTACCGCTTGAGTTATCGCCCGGTGCTGACCCGTTATCATCAAGAGAGCCGCCTCTCTCCTCCGCAGTTGCATCCCCAACTCCGAAGGCTGTGTTGTTCGGACGCTGGTCCTCCGCTGCAAAGCCCTCCTTCTGTAGCGTGGTATATAGCAGTTGTTCGATGGAGGAAAGGTCGTAGCCGTCTTCGTTTTCGTTTTCGTGGCCGTTGCCGTCGTTGATTGTACTAGTCTCTACTCAGATGTCCACAGGTTAGTTTATTATTGCCAACAGCCCAAATATCTCGATCTCAGAACATACCTCGGATTCCAAGCTTGTCACCTCCAATATCATTAGCTGCTGCTGGTTGGGGCGTGCTGAGTTCTGCCTCGAGCTTGTTAAGGATGCTGGGTTGCTTCGAGGCAGGTTTGCGGCGAGCTGTTGCGCTCGTGGAGCGCGGAGCAGTTGGCACGTAGGTATAAGAGATGGGGACAAAAGTGGCCATTTCGAGCGCGTGGAAATGATTAGAAGTATTTAAGAAATTCTTTGCCTGCTGCTAGCTGCACAAACTGGACTGCAAAATAATGGCAGAGGGGGAAATCAAGGGGTTCATGTAGGCTTCTCGCACTGCCCTCGCAAAACCGGAATATGCTCAGCGGCCCACCGTATACTCCTGGCGTGCCATTCTCCCTGACGTCCTCACCGTCAAAAATGCCTCGGTGTTTATGCTGCCCCTCTCGTGCAGGGAGATCCACCGCAGCTGCAAGGCCCTGAGACCTTCGATCCTGCGCTCTCATGCCGGAAGATACCCATTGCCCATCCGCGGCCACCATCTCCACTTCGCTGTCCACCACGATCGGCCGATCTCAGTATCCTTTCTCGATCGTTGGCGAGCAAAAAACTGAGCAAGGAGGCAGTGACGATCGAAGGACGGGAGGAGGCGTATGACCTCGGATACCACCGTATCCGCCCATCCGAAAGCTTCAGGCAGACTTGCACATCCCAGGGTATTCTCGTCGTCGGCGTCTCAGCTCTCATGCGGGCCAGCTGGCGCGAAAGGGGGTTGCATGATTTCGGATATTGCCCTATCCGCCCGTCCGAAGGCTTCAGGCAGACTGGCACATTCCAGGTCTCTCCCGTCGTCCGGCGTCTCAGCTGCCAATCCTGCAGCGGGCGCGGTCTAATTCGCGGATCCTCAGCAGATCCTCACCAGATCCAAGCAATGCTCCTGGCAGAGCTTCGTATGACTCTGCCGCCTCGAATCAGCCCAGGGCCGCGCAATCAAGACGAATACGAAATGTGCCGCGGCAAGGGGAAAACTCACCAGGAAGCTACCGACGCGTCATCCACCTGCGGCACCTGGGGGCGTAGCGAGGCAGAATCCAGGCTGCGTCGTCGTGAGGCATTTCTGCGACTGGCTGTCATGCTGCAACGAGGGCCTCTCAGTCTCCAGAGCGCCTTACAGCGAGAGGCGGTGATGGTGCGACGACGAGGCAGATCACGAGAGGGTCTGGACGCTGTCCAGCTCGTAACTTGGCCAATGCGAGGCAGCGCTGTGAGGAGATCCGCATCACAGCTGCTCAGCAGTATCGAAGCTGTAGGGGCGGATCGTGGATTCTGGTTGAAGCTGCCCCGCACCACGCTGGCGCGGTCTCCTCAGCTGCGTGGCCGATCAAGGGGAGCCTTGTGGGATGAGGTGGATTCTAGGCAGAAGGGCCGAGATGCGCACGAAGGGCGAGCACCGAGCGTCGCGAAGGTGGAGAGTTGGGGTTGTTGGAAGAGGAAGAAGGAGGGAGGATGAGGGAGCGATGGAGTCGCGAGATTCTTATACCTCGCGAAAGCGGCGGTGGGCCCATGCACGCACCTTGCCCGATGCGGCGGGCGCCAAACCCGGGGGGGCAAACACCACGCTCCAGATTATAATAAATATTATATTAATAAATTTTTATATAATTTGAATATAATTAAATATAATTAAAATATATTTAAAAATATTTAAATATATTAAAAA
>MU119539.1:2674-51620 GCA_014904845.1 Acephala macrosclerotiorum
AATAAAAAAATTTTAATTAATTTTTAAAGTTTTTTTTAATATTGATTTAAAAAAGTTTTTTTAATATTTTATTTTGAAATAATAAAATATTTTAATAATATAAAAAATAAAAAAATAAATTTTTTTTTTATTTTTAATAATTTTTATTATTTTAAATTATTATTTAATTTGTAATTAATTTAAAATTTTAAAAAAATTGAAAAATATTAAATTAATTTTTTTTTATTAAAATTAAATTTCAAGTTTTTTTAAATATATTTTAAAACAATTTTTTAAACATTTTATAAATTTTATTATTTTTATATAAAAAATTATTAATTTAATTAAAATATTAAATAAAAAATAAAAAAAAATATATTAATATTATAAGATTAAAATTTGTAAATATTATAAAAAAATAAAAAATAAAAATACAAATATTCAATTTATTATATTATTTTAAAAAAATTATATTTATATAATTCGAATATTTATTTATAATTAAAATTTTTTTATTTTTTCAATTTTAATTTTAATATATAAATCAAATATTTTAATTAAATAATTTCGATTAAATTTATTATTTAATCAATTATTGATTGAAAAAACAAAAAAAACTTTTTTATTTAATATTATATTTTATATTTATATATTTTATAAAGAATTAATTATTTTTTTATAAATAAAAACAATTAATAATTTGATTTTATTTGTACAAATAATAATCAATAAATTAATAAATTTTTGAAATTTATTTTAAATTATTTTAAATTATTTTAATTATTTTTTTATTATTATATATTTTTTTAATTATAATTCTTTTTATAATTTAATAAAAATCAATTAAAAATTTTTTTTTATTTTAATTATATATATTTTCAAATAAAATATAATATTTTTCGATTATTATCGTATATTAAATAAAATAAAAAAACAATTAATTTAAAATATTCAAAAAATTATATTATTATTAAATATTAATAAAAAATTATATATATTAATTTAAAAAACTTTTCTATTATAAATATATATTTTATTTTAATTCGTAAAATGTTAATATTTCTCAAATAAATTGATTTGAAACGTTTTTAATAGTATTTTACAAATTTAAAAAATCAATTTTTATTTAAATTTTTTTTAACGATTTTTTCAATTAAATTTTTTATTATTTAAATAATCGAAAATATACTACAAATCGAAAATTTATTGATTTGAATTATTAAAACTTTTTTTTAAGCTTTAAATAATACAAAGTAGTACAAATAAATAGTTTTTTATTTAAAAATAATTCGAGTTTAATATTATTACATTAAAATAATTCGATCGAATAAATAGTTTTTAGTTATCTCAAAGTAATTAAAGATTAATTCTCTATCGCATAAAGCAAAAGCCTCTTTTATTTGAGTCTCGTCAATCGCTATTTTGATTATTTAAAGATAATGGAGAGTTAATTTTTATGAAAAATTTTGTGTGTGCATTGGTAGGGTCTGTGCATTCAGTGTGGATCTCGGTTATTGGTTGGCGGATGAAGCGAGGGCTGCGGTGGAAGCTTACTTAAATAGGAGAGCAAAAAGGGGTTTGAGTTTGTGGACGAGGTTTTCGGTGGTGAGGATTTGAGGGCAGCGGTTGCGAGCCAGCCCTTTTAGTCTTTAACAGAAAAGCAATTATAAGTGTTGTGATATTCAATGCCATAAAAGTAGTGATATGAAACAGAACTTTGAAGAGCAACCGCTCTTACTTGTGGGAGTATTTCAGAGCTCGCTGCAAAATTCCCCTATTCAGCGAGATTCTTTAGCGAGCGAGAGCCTGAAAGACAGTGATGTGCCCCTGAACTCGCTGCCTGAAAAGCCTGAAGCAAAACACGTGCGGGCGCGACAGGACGCGCTAAATTAATCGCGTTTGTTGGGAATCATTCTAACGCTTCAAATCTTCTCAGACTCTCTCCGCACATCGGTCATTCTGTTCTTGCTGTGAATACACACAACTAAGACAGTACGACGCAATCATCCCCAATTTCTACCTCTAGAGGCAATCTGCCCGTGGCCGGGTAATCCCTGAATTTCCTAGGAAAGATCACCATGGTGGGGCAAGCTGATGCAGAGGGGAATGCAACACGTTGTATAAAGTAGGTTGTCTCGAAGAAGGTTCCTTCCGCCAAATTGCCAAATTGCCACATTATCAAGGTCAAATGCTAATATATCAACCCAGTGATCGAGGATTACAAGCTCACTCCACGATTATCTGTCTCTCCATCGTTGTCAAATTCGCTGTAATGAACCTCCTCGGACTCATCTCCATCGTGGTACCTCACAAATGTCTTCCCCCCCGATGAGCAACCTGGCTTCTAGATCTTCTCGCAGTACGGAGATAGACTCGCCGAATCCTTTCAACCATCTCCTGAGATCATAATCGTCTGCAGTATCGATCGCTTTCGCCAACGCGGGGGAGACAGATACTTAAGGTGGCTGGAGATAGAGAGGCAGGGAAGCATTCCTGTTCTCGCTGATGACCTCACTGAGTAGACGCACCGCTTCAGATTGAGGCATCTGGTGCATTGGCATGTGGTATTCGAGGATTTCGCATGGATATTGGCAGTGTACTTGCGGACAAACTCCGGCTCTTGTTCATAAGTATAGATGTTAGTATTAACATCAAAGTATTTGGAACCCATTGTTGCTAATGTTTCTAATAGATGGTGTTGTAGGCAACTTTCTGGAAGGAAGCTGGAGAGCGCGACCTGGGGAAAGCAATTAACGCGTATCCCTACCGAAGGTCTTTGGGGATTGATGTCAGATGGCTGGGCGGAGTAGGATGTCTCAGATTGCTGAAATTGGGGAGACTTGGTAGCCTTCGAGTCAAAATAGTGGAGAGGAGAGTTAGGTGGCAAGGGTTGGTCTATGGCATGGAGGAGGCTATTAGGCCCGACGAGAATCAGTATTCCGAGATAGATTAAAACGTCCTCATTCATTACTCACTCGTTAGTATACCATATTCAATACCAGGCAGGCATGCGAGGTAAAGCGCCCGCATACGGGGCGAATCTATAATCGCGTGGGAGGTCTTCCTCTGCCTTTCTCTTCCGCCCTCTTGACGAAGCCTTTTCGACGACTTGATTTACGCTCGCCTTGTGCCTTGTATTCTGACAACCGGGCGAGCTTCCATCCTCATCACAGCATGACCACCTGAATCCCTCATCGTATGTTGAGTCGTCTTTGAGATCCTCGATAATGCCATGGCAATCTTCATCATGGTCGGCCCAGAAGTCGTCATCATCGTAAACCTCCTTGTCGCCTAGAGCATTATTAGAGAGCTGAATTGAGTGCAAAGGTGCTAGCAGATGGAGAGCTTACCTGTGTGCCAGTAACATAATCTTTTGTCGTTCTTCGTGACGTCGAATTTCTGCGCGCAATTCTCGCAAGTTGTATACCGCGGCGTCAACTCGTCGTCCATTAGCGCGATCGGCTTGGGCTTCTTTTCCCTTTGACTATCATAGTCTGCATTCTCATTGTCACTACCCATAAGGCTCTCCTTGTCATCCTCGGAATCCGAATCGGCGTGGTATCTTATAACATCCTTCGCTTTGACCAAAAACTTTGTTTCAAAGCCCTCCCTCAATGCTGGCAATGATTCGCAGTATTCTAGGACCGTACGCCTCAGCAGCTCCTCATCCATAGTGTGTATGGCGTCTGCCAACACCCTAGAGACCTTTGGGGTTTCAACTCGTTGGGGTGGAGGCTGTGGACGAGGTCGTCCGTAGTTCAGGATTTCGCCGAGTGGAGGGAGACGCGTAGAATCATGACTCGGCATTATCGCATTCCCGAATTGCGTCTTGAGAGAAGGAAGATTCTGGCTCGAACTCTTGTTGGGACTGTCAATCGTTAGGTCGGCCACTACAGAAGCCATTGTTGCTAATGTTCGTTGTGGTTGACGCTTCTGCAGCTGGAAGCTGAGCTTGTGAGGTTTGGTTCTTGATCGCGACGCGGGAAAGTGAAATGCGCACCCCTGCTCAAGTTTGCGATACTGTCAGGTGATACCAATAAACTATTTGACTTGAACTTCGGCCGTTGATCGAGTATTGAAACTAGAGGGATCATCTTCTGGTTCTGCTCAAGCTCCGGTGGGCTTAAATATTGCCCTCGGAAACATTTCATTCAGTTTTATGTTTGATACCCTCCCTCCCCTATTTCCTCGCTTGGTTTCGCTAAGGCCCCTGAAGGATTCCGTGCTTCGCTGCTCTATCTCTTCCCTTCCTCCTTTTTCTTTCATATTGGTAATCTCAGATAGCGCCAGGTGAGAGAGATCATATTCGTTGATCTCTGGCCCACATTTGAAGTAAGCCCTTGCGGACTTCGAGCAAATTTGAAGCCGGTTCAACCTCACTATCTGACCTCAGCTTCCCGTGGTAGTAAGCGTCTTAATCAGCACCAAATTGCGTTGTGTGTTCTCAGTTGCGGAGAATACGACGCATAGAGACTCCGTGAAATATGATTAGAGTTTAAATTTCTCCTCTAGAAAGGATATCGTGGGACTGATCTGCGAAATTCCTACATAAATGCAAGCGCGAGGAAGTATTGGCAAAACCTTCTTCCATCAAGGCCGTTCGCAGCTCGCATAGTTTCTATTCTCGCCTTCGATCCAATTTTCACTTCTAATTTGAGTAACAAGATGCCTACCAAGTCATACTTTGACAAGTTTCCACCCTTCCCCAATGATATCGCAGCTGCTCAACTACCCCGCATACATCTTTCAAAACTTCTAGCAAATGATAAGACGGAATCTAACGCTCTTTTCGAGGCTTCTAGGAAATTGGGGCTCTTCCTTCTCGATTTTGAGGATTGCGAAGAAGGAGAAACATTCCTCAAGAATGCCGAAACCATGTTTGACATCAACAAGGAGATGAATGAGACGGACATTGAGGAGATGATGAAATATGCTTACCATCCTCCACACTCTTTATTTGGGTAATTACTTCCCAGATGGAGACCGAAGTTTCAATATTTATTCGTTCAGATACAAAGCCCTCGGTGACCTCAAAATCGAAGACGGACGTCCAGATCGCTGCACCTTTTACACCGTATCGCAGGACGACATGACCGCTCTCTCAAAGCCGCTCTCCCATCCTCAAATAATCGAGACCCACCGTCCACAGATCTCAGCATATATCAAACAAGCCCACTCAATCATCACCCTCATCTGCTCCCACCTCGATTCTCAACTCCGTCTCTCACCTGGGACATTCGCTTCCATGCAACCAATAACCTCCCCTTCTGGAACCGGTCTTCGAATGCTGCGATATCCACCTCAGCCTGAAGGAGATCGCAGAACGAGCTTGCTGGGACACACAGATATTGGATCCTTGACTATTCTTTTCAACATTACAGGCGGTCTGCAAATCCTCCTTCCGGACGCTGATCCCACAGACGATTCTGGCTGGGTCTACGTCAAGCCCGAACCGGGTTGCGCGATTGTCAATCTCGGTGATGCGATGGTGGAATGGAGTGGTGGAATTCTGAGGAGTAATATGCATCGCGTTACTTTTGCACCAGGCGAGCAGGGCAAGGTTCCAAGATATAGTCTTGCTTATTTGGTGAGACCTTTTGGTGATGTGTCTATGAAGAGGCTTGCTGGTGGAAGGAGTTTGATTCCAGAAGTGAAAGATGGGGAGGAGGATAATTTGATGAATGCGAGGGATTGGGAGATACATAAGGCTGTGGGGATTAGGTCCGGGAGGGATAATGCGAGAAGTAGGGGAGGTTTGCCTTTGAAGATTGAGGGTGAGGCTAAATAAGGAGGAGTTCTTGCTATAGTAAATTTAATGAAGCTAAAAGCCTCTCTTCCTTTTTATAGAGCAATTTTGCGTGTTTAAGCTCCGAAGCAATATAGAATATACGCTTAAATCTCGATGTTCGGCAATACAAAAGAAATTTGCTTGTTCGTTGTGTGCTGTTGAGTAGTATAGTTCGAATACTTGTTAAGACTGTCGGCCGTTAGCCCTACGAAAGCAGTGCTCCAGACTTCCACTCCAGACTTTTTGAAGAACCAATTACAAAGCTTGAAAATATACATTTTAAGCTTTTACAAGGGTTTTATAACTTTTATAAAGGCTTTAAGATTACGTAAAGGGGGTAAATGAGCTTCCATATATTCTTGTAAGGGTGAAAAACAAGGGTTAAAGCCATTCGAAGGGTTGAAATCAAGGGTTGAAACCACTCGAAAATATTCCGAGTACTTATAAAGGCCCTTTTTTTTCGGGATGCTTTCGAGGTACTTCGGGCGGATTAAAAAAAAGTTGCTAGACGTGCTTTGGACGTGCTTTCGAGTCCTTTTTTTTTTTTTTTTGTGCATTAAAGTCTGGAACATGCTTTTTTAAGGAAGGTCGAACATTGCAAAATCCAATTCACCAAGTTTCTTGCTTCATTCTCAAGTATTCCGTAATTTTTTAAATGCCATAAAAGAAATACCATTAGCTAAATACAAAACTTGCAAGAAAATCCTCCACTGTGTTTTGAGCTGAAAAGTTTGGTTAAGGTGAAAAGTTCTTCGCTTCACATGACAGTACACTGAGAGGAGCAGCTCCCAGAATCATCCTCAGGCGCCTGAGAGGCCTGACCCTGCAAAGCTAATTGTGCTTCTCTCTCATAAAGCTCCGCCTTTTCCCTCTCTCGGTTGGCCTGCTCCACCTCTTGCGCCTTCTTATGGAGCCTGGCGATTATTTGTGCTGACAACCATTCCAGATTGTATTTGAGAGACTTAGCCTCCAAGGCTTGTTCAGGAGTCAAATTCTCAGCGCTGCGCATCGCTTGCTCGAGTTGGCGCACAGAGCATAGAACGTCGTGCCTTTTTTCGTCCAAGACCTCCACAGTGAGAAGCTCGAGGCCTAGCACTGCTCGTTGTACGGTATTTACTTCACGAAGGCGATCTCGAGCTGTGTTGATCTGATTCTGCCATGGCCAGAGGATCGAGGCGATAGTAAGTGGGCCAACAAGAGTCAACGGCAAAATTATGGGCCATAACAACGAAAAAAGCCCCCGCAGGATGGTAATCAAATTAGATCTTTCCGTTTTTAGTTGTTCCACCTCGGCTTCTATAGCTTTTACCTCCAAATCCATCCCTTCGTGATTGAGTACAGTCTTTGCGAGCTCTATTGACTCAACAATGCCGATGGGAATGTTCTCCGGGGCTATGTTAAATGGTCAGCAAACTTAAAGTTTGTGTTGGAACTTGGCACCGACCTGCTATATACTTATTGGGGTCCGAGAAGAGACGTTCCCGCAGGGGAAGTGTCACAGTATACTCGGTCGCTCTCACCGCGGAGTCTGCAAAATTAACCAAGTTTTTCAAGACCAGTTGATACACTGGGTCGGTTTCGGAGAAGAATTTGCAGATCTTGCTGTGGTTTCTGTTGAGATAAATTGTCGTCTCTCTGCTTTGACTTAGCCCAAGGGTGGCTGAAGTGTTATTGACGACCTGAAAAATGTTAGCTAGATATTAGATCAACTTACTCAGTATATCAACTTGCCAGGCCCAGCCTATATATATCATGAGGTAAAGTTTCGCAGAAACTGAGGATTCGATAATATTCGAGGAGAGGGCTGAAGTTTGCTTGCAGTCGTTCATTGTATTCACTGTATTCTGTCGTGCTTTCGAGCAACTTGTTATCTGGTGTTTGGGAGACTGTTTTGATAATGCTAGCAAGGGTAGATCCCCAACTGCTATGACTGGATCCTCGGTGTGGAGTTCCGAAGAATGCAATGCCGTATGTGAAAGCCCATATGGAAGCATACGATCCATCACCACTCCTGGCTTGGGCAAGCGCCTACTTCATGTTAGAAAAACGTACCTAGACGATGATTTTCAATTATACGAGAAATAGCAGCACGAACCTCTTTCACAATAAGACCTCCAAGACTGTGAGCAATGAATATGATAGGCCTGCATGTGGCACCCTACCCAGTGTCACTGATGTAATTGGTGGTTATTATATTGGCAACTTACCCTCCGTGCTAACCAAAGCTGGTTCAATAGATTCGATGCATGGTCTTCGATAGAAGCCGATGAAGTAGAAAAGGCGACGTTGGCATTGTATTGAAACCCGAGAATCCTTGCTCCGGGGAGATCCTGCGGAAGGAAATCCGTTATCCAGTTCTTCTTTGAGTCGGGATGCGTCCAAGTGTCATTGGGATGGTTGGGATTATCCCATATGTTCATGCCATGCACTGTGATGAGGCTATCGTCCTTAGCTCTTCGCCAAGAAGAAATGTTGATAAAAATGACTTACTCCAATGTTATATCCAGAGTCTCAGGAAAATGGAGTTCAACCAGCGGATTTCGATTTTGTTGGTTCTCCTCAGCCTCAGCCTACATCTCGTCAATATCAACCGCCTTTCGATAAGTATAGTTCAAGATGATTGGCTGACCATTTCCCTTAGAGTGGTTCTTGGATTGGGTGCACAGAAATGCTTCTTGGAGAAATATTTGTGTTGAGGATGTGAACCGTTCACAAGAAAATGAGAGCTATTCTCATTCAAGGCTGCGAAGATTGTAGGCTGCCTGGAGAGTAGGTGGCTGAATAAATGCCAGTTGTGGCCCAAATAAATCAGAATGCTATGCTCTTTATTATATGCTAGACTGAAGAGAGTGGCATTGGGCGCCTGTTGAATTGAAAGGCTGTATGGGTGGGCGAGAGAGGGAGAAAAGATCATCAGGTTGAACAAAAAATGTGATATTTAACATATTTGTTTGCAAGGGTGTCGAATGCTGGCCACCCCTCACTGTTGGTGGCTGAGAATGTACATCGAGGGCCATGCCATTGGTTGTGTTCTCTGCAAGGCTGTGCTGCGCCTCTGTAAGGAGGGTTACACAGTCGGCCAACACAACCCAACAGAAGTTCCGAGGCAGAATCCCTAGACATTTGCTGGCTTAGCAAGTTGGCGCGCGCCTAGTGTTTCGAAGTCTAGGAAGGGATGGGATCTTATCACGTGCTAAATGAACTAGAGCGTGTGATTTTGAAGGGTATAAACGGAGCTGATTCTTTTGAATCTCCGTGAGAAATATATTTATAATGAAAATTTTAATTTGGATAAAATAAAGCAACGCTTTTTTGAGGGCCTTATAATAGAGTATGGCAAAGATCATTGATTCTTTACTTAGTAGATTTTAAGGCGAGAGATCTTCGGTAATAGACGAAGCGAGCGTATTTGCGCCTTTTTGTGAATCCTTGGTTAGGACAATCATCGCATAAAACTAAACTCGCTGAATTCGGCGGCCATCGCACCTGAACATTGCGTTTAGCTGTAAATTGAATGGAGCTAATAGCCCCTCTTTCTTCTCACAGAGCGATTTTGCGCTCCTAGCACTATAGAATATACGTTTAACTCTCGATGTTCGGCAGCACAAAAGGAATCTGTTTGTTCGTTGTGTGCTGTTGAATGGTGTTCAGCATATTTGGTGCAATTAAGGAGAGTCTGGTGCCCATGAATCCGTACATAACCTTTCTTGATGATCTGGGCTCAGTGCATTTAATCGCTTGGGTGATTGTCAAGGGGTCGCCCGACACATTCACGAGCGCTTTTGTGAACATGATTTGCCTGACTGTTCACATTATCACTTTCGTTCCACAACGAATAAACTGATCACGGCTATGATTCACAGACTCTCCCTATAAATACCACTTAGAAATGGTAATCGTTCTTGTACAGCTTCCCAAAGACTCCACTCTAGAATGTCAAGATTAGTTTTGAATTTTTCGTACAGTCTAGAGGCAACCTCTTAACCCATCATTGAGCCACTCGACACATTTCAAGGATCGTTAAATACCCATGTCAGCACCACAAACCATCGTAATCGGCGGCCACACATGTATCAATGTTCCCATGCTCTACGTCGCTTACTTGTCCTCAATAACCGGCTACTGGGAACGCTACAACTGCACATCCGGAACCAAACCTACAAAACAACACGGGTACGTATCCACAAAGGACCTCCTCCAACTCGGAACCAGCAATCTAGCCACTTGCATGGACATCAACCTCATCTCCAAAAACGGAGCCATGAAAATCCACGTCCCGCCCTACATATCGCCCTTTGTTCCAGGCTATCAAAGTAACAGACCAAAGACACAAGAAGGTAAAGATGCAAGAAAAGCGTTGAAAGCTGCTTGGAAAGCTATGTTTAATAAGCATGGATCGACGATGGGGAGAGTTACTGTTGAGGTCGTTACGGGGTATGCTGCGAGGAAGGAAAATGTTAGATTGGTATTGCAGGACCTTCTTGGGGATATGGGGTTCTCGGGTGAGCATCATGACATCGTGTTTGAAGAGACGGAGGTGAGTGGAACTACGAGAGTTGATCTTGGGACTAAACCTCCAACTTTCTTTATTCAGGAGAGGCCGACGCAGATCAGTGTACCATCCTGATGGAGAAGTAAAACCTTGACCTGTGAGATTGGGTAGCCTAAGTTGTAGGCGGGGTTTGTTATAATCAGCGATGACTTTCAATTTCGTAATCCATCTTTTTGGAGATAAGTTCTCCTTGAGGTTTTCGCGTTCCGTTCTTGATTAAGAGAGCTTTTGTTGCGGGTTGGTTGTGGGTAAGTACTATGTGAGAAAGGCTCTGCGTGCAATTGTTCTCGATTGTTAGTCTAGCGATGATATATGATTTTAGATTCTAGAAACAATATGCATGGACTTCCTTAAAAGAATAGAAATGCCATCTCGTTCATTAAGCACGTCTTTTCTTCTCCTATGATAAGAAAAGGCAATTCTTTGGATCTTATTTCCTCCATCCATTCGCAGCGAAAGAAATCTTGTGGTCTCTCCTGCAAAAATGCTTCGAGGACTATCAGACTTTGACTTGAGCTCCTCCATATTATCACGCATCTTCATGCGTCGGCGGATTCTACCAATGATATAAACACCACCCACCACCAGCCAATAAAAACTATTCAAAAGGGCGAAAAGTGCACTCAACCAGACCAGTATCAATGCAATTGTACCACACTGCACCCGTTCGGAGTACGGGTCACCCAGAACTCTCACCCCGCTGCTCGCGGCTACTGTCACTAATGTTACAACCACCGCAATTCCCTGTGGTTTCTAATGGAGTTGTTAGTGATGTTTTGATGACTGGAGCAGCGGATTGGAGATGGGTGGAAGTGAAAAGATTGGCGCCGTGGCCTTTGTCGTCGACTCGTTGCTGCGGTTTCCAATCTAGAGGTATCATTACTGTACATCTCCACCTAATCCCATTAGCCGTGTCGATACGTACAAGATGAAAAGACAACGAACAGCAACTATGTAGTATTCACTCATAGTACCCTGCTTCTGACCAGCCAAGAAAAGCACGAGAGAGAAGGCTAACAGGACTGAAGTCCTTGGTCGATAGCGGCCGTTGCAATTGCCTCGCAGACATCTGAGATAGTTTAGACGCCATCTGGACTCAACACATTGTGTCTTCGTTGTTGAGAATATGGACGAGGTGGGGTGGGGTTTTTCTCTTGCTGCTGAGCCGATTGGGAGGACGGAGGAGGCTACTACTATGGCTACCTAGTTTTGGGAATGTATCTACCTATTCGAGGAATAAGGGGTTGTTTGTTGGTGTTTGTATAGAGGGGTCTGTTATGGTAGAGAGGAGGGATGCGAATGAGAGGCTTTGTGGGGAGAGGTATATCTAGTGCTGCGCAGTTGCTTGGTGGGGTTGTGAAAGTACCGGTTCCGATGTTGAGGTTGCTTGACTTGAGCGCAGCGTTTAATTGGTTACGGTTTGCCAATGACTCGCTTCATTGGGGAGTCTCTGCTTGGGATGAGGAGGATAACATTGAAGTTTAGCCTTTGTCAAAGGTATATCTAACTATGATTGAAGAAGAGGTGGAGAGATATGAAGCAAAGCTCGCAAGCATGAAATCTTGAAAAAATTCGATTGTAAAACATTTCAATTCGATAAAAATTTGCTGGTTGAATAAAATACTTCCGAGAGATATCCCACCTTTTTCTGTACATCATATTAATAGACTTTAATCCTTAAGACATCAAACACCTGTCGTCTCCACACCAGGATTTTCATTCTCTCCCTTCCTATCAAACTTATCACTCCCATTATCGAAAAGCATCCCTCCATCCAGCGTCCGAATCGCTGCAAGTCTATCTCTCGTCGCATCGTCTTTTGCGAAAAGTCTATCGACGTCTTCGAGTTCGAGACCTTTGGTTTCGGGGTAGAAGAGGTAGATTATTGGGACCCAGCAGGCGTTTAGTACTGCGAAGATGATGTATGTTCTGTGTTAGGAGGATTGGAGTTAACCTCATTTCGATCTAAGAGTCTGGGAGCAGGGAAGTGGGACATTGAAAAGAAGAGAGATGTACCTGTATCCAATATTCTGCAAGCTGATAGGAGTGATCTGAACGATCATGTAGTTGAAGATCCAATTGCACGCCGTAGATACCGAACTGCCCCTCTGCCTCAGTCTCAGGGGCAGGATTTCTGACGGGTAGACCCAGACAGTGGCCTGGAAACCGATCGTGAAAGCACCTTCGAACAAGAAGAGCATTACAGCAGCACCAATACCACACCCATGCGCTATTGATGTTTTGTGCTGGACGTTGTAGATGAGACCAGTTTGCACGACCATCACAGCCGCCATAACAGAGATCATAGATAGCAAGAGGGGTCGGCGGCCGATGCGATCGATAAGGAGCCATGGGATGAATGAGATGACGAAGAACCATGTTTGCAGGAATCCTGACATGAGTGCAGAAAGGTGGTTGGAAAATCCAAGCGAAGTAGAGAACAACGTATTGCTGTAGTAGATCAAAGCATTGATGCCGCCGAGTTGTTGGAAAGCTTGAATCGAGCAAGCGATCAGGAAGCGACGCTGAGATTGGATCTCGTCATTGTGAAGAAGATCGCTCCATTTTCCGGCGCCGAGAGATGCCTCGTACTCGCATGTCTTGATGATCGACTGGTGTAGACTGGCGATTTGAAGTGGGGATCGATGATAAGAATGAAGACGGGCGAGGACTGAGAGGGATTCTTCTGGGTTGGCGTGGGAAGCTAGCCATCGAGGTGATTCGGGAATGAGAAGGAGCAAGACCAGCATTGGCAGGAGAAAGATGCATTGGAGAATGCATGGTACCCGCCATGCGAACGATGCGGTATACGACTGGGTGAAGCCGTAGTCCATCCAATAGGCCAGGAAGATGCCTAGATTGAGGGTAGAGAGTTGCATGCAGACATCTGGAGGCATCAGTATGTGATTTTAAACAGTGAAAAGAGACTTACATAACCCTCTCGTGGCTTTCGGACTGAACTCCGCTTGAAACACAGGAACAGTTGAATTGATGAATCCCATTCCAACACCTGATACAACTCTCGCAACAACCAAATGAGCTCTCGTATAAGCAGTAGCTTGCAGCAGTGCACCAATGATCATGATCACGACACCGGTGCCGATGGATTTCTTTCGGCCGATCTGCTCGCCGAAGATCGAGGTGGCAACGCTGCCGAAGAAACATCCAACTTCATAGATGGCGACGATCAAACCAGTGATAGTCGCGCTGGGACTGTCAAATGTGTCTCTGAACGCGGTAGAGTTGACAAGACTAGATCAGATTAATCGAGATCAGGAGGGAAAGATAGGGAGTCGCACCCTCCCATGAGGCCATTATCGTATCCGATCAGAAGAAAGCCGAGACACGTGAGACTCGTGATTGCCGTGAACAGCAGTCGACCTTCGAGTGGAGCCATGTTTGCTGAGAGCAAGATCGGAATGAGAGCGAGGGGATAAAGATATCAAGTTGTCGGCTTCAGCTGCGGGTCGCTAAGATGACGCGTGAGCTGCCAAGCTCCCCAACATCGGGCAGCTCTCTGAGCTATATACTATCCTTGTTCTAGCTTTCACACGTGTTATGGGCATCCACAATGCAGGAAGCGTAACATGGGGTCAAAGGAATAGAATAAGGTTGGGAAGAGAAGCATGGCTGACGAGATGCATGAAGTTGAAGTTGCTCAAGGACAAGGACAAGGACGCATCTCGAGATTTGTGAGCTAGTCCTCTTTCTGCCAAGTCCAGACGCCTTGTCCCCACGGGGGCCAAGTGCGTCTCGCTTCGGCTGTCAGAAGGATGAAATGGGCTGGGCGTGAGTGGAGCGGGGGACGCCAGGGACTCGGCACTTGCAGGAAGCGTTGCAGGGGCAGCGAGGAAGGCGTGGAAGGTTCCGACGCACGGTTTTGTGCTTCCGCTGCAGGCGAAGCCATCAATCACCTCACTCGATCCTCGAAATCTCCTCACTTTACCTACAAAGACCGACGATCCCTCGCATCCCACGCCGCCTCCCTTCGCTCTCACCCCGCATTCCCCGACATTGTGCATTGAGACGTCTCGGCGCGGTGTTGACATTGCGCGATCATCTCGAGATTGCTTCATTTTCTGCCTGATTCAGGTCGCCGCCCTCCGTCAGTCGCCGCGCCGCCTTTCCAGCTCCCCATCGCACAGCAATGTCGGGCTCAGGACCTCAGAATCTGCTGCCCCCTATTGTCGGCGGGGCCAATGTCGCCAGTGTCCCTGCGATGCCTGCGATGCCTGCGATGATGCACTCGTCGACGCCCCAAAGTCAATCTCAGTCAAACGCCGACCCCATGCGTCAGCAGCCCCAGCCCCCGCAGGCTCCTCCCTCCCGTCCCCCGCCTCCACCGTTGGATACCATGAGAGCGTATCGAGCCTGTCTCAATTGTCGGAATAGAAAAAGCAAGTGTGATTTGGATATCAATCAGGGGAGGCCGGTATGTTGATTCCGCTTGTGATGAAACAATCATGTCTTTGTGTATCCTCACGTTTGCTGCCGGTAAGGCTCGAGTATCAAGGCTGGAGCATCTGAAGTCTAATGCTGCCAAGACTCATTTTGCACGAGAGCGGGGATCTCCTTGAAGATTCACAGATATTCCGTACTCTTCCCCAAGGAGGAATATCAAAAGATGCTCAGTATCAACACCTCATCTCCTCTATCAACACGTGACTTTTACCGTCAAATCTTTTTATCTATCGTGCTAGACTTGTTTCACGATGCTGACGCTCATAGCCCTGCCGTCGATGCCAGAGAGAGAACCGAGAATGCGTGTTGGGAGAATCACATCGAGGCGGACGTCGAGTGAGGAAGAAGCCGAAGCTCGATGATGAGGGAGCCACGAAAACCGACAGCAACCAGAGCACGCCCGCAAGTGCGAATGCTTCGTTCCAATCTCCAGCCGGGCCCACTCTACCACCACCCCACTTCAGTCCTCTTCAGAACCGAGAACCGTTACCCTCACCTCATCAGCCCTTTCACAGCCGGTATGATAGCCGGCAAGAGGGAAGCTACGGATGGCAGCAAGGGACGCCTAATACTGCCGGATCAGAGACTACTAGCTCTAGGCATACTGAACTCACGAATGTAAGTTCTCCTCTCGGACAATCTTGCCTCCATAATGTCTAACAATCGACCAGATCACGAGTCCAGCAAATGATACCACATTTCGCTCTCGACAGGAATCGACCATTAGCCTTATTGGAAAGCTAGGAGAACGTGGTGCAAATGAGGGTATCGCATCGGCTGATCTACAGAACCCATCAGATGCTCTCGAAATACTAGCCCAAGTAGCCGACAGGGCGGAGGATGAGAATTCTCCCGAACGCGGACAGACACCAGGCAATTCGAAGAGTGTCAGACCAGTTCCAAGGCGGCAAGAGCCGAGCCCTCCAAAGATGGACGATTACTGGCTATACAAGCCGATTCAGGATGGAATGATCAGCCCTGAGATGGTGTATTCGTTGTTTTCTACGTAAGTGATTCGAGAACGCTACCTATGCTGCTGCTGACAGAACGCAGATATGAAGAGTTCTTTCATCCCTTCTTTCCTATCATCCCACGAGAGACGTTCGACCGGACGCGGCTCCCGTGGTTATCCCGACGCGAGCCGCATCTCTTCTCCGCAATACTGACGGTCGCCTCGAAGGACAATGAACGAGTACATCAGATATGTTACGATCACATGCAGCAGCTGGTTTCCGATATCCTAGCAGGAGCGGACGCGAACGTCGAAGCCGTAGAAGCACTTCTACTTTTATCACAGTGGGTATCGCATCGACCCCAAGCTTCTGTTGCTGTTGGGCGAGGCGAGGAAGATAGGGTCGCATGGATGTACATCGGGACAGCTCTACGGCTTGGATACTTCCTCGGTATCGATCGAGCAGCTTTTAAGAGCGACTCGCATGAGGATCCAGCAAAGTTCAATCGAAAGCGGCTCGTGTGGTCTGCCTGCTACATCTGCGATCGCCAGGTTTCCGTCCGACTCGGCAAAGGATTTTGGGCACGAGGGCCAGGACCGCTTTCGGGATTGAAAGCGAGCGACTTTCCAACTCTTCAAAGAATGAATCCGAACGACGATGACTGGGCTTTGATCTTCCAAGCTAATCTTGAGCTCACTCAGATCTTCTCCAACGTTCATGATATTCTGTATTCGTCCAAAGGTCATGGGTGGAAGGAAATGTTGGAGGGACGATACGCCAAATATCTCGACGACTTCCGGACCAGCATTCGCAGCTGGAATGATGTCTGGGGAACCCTGATATGTTCATCACGCATCAAAGCTAGCCTACTTCTGACTTATGACTACCTCCGACTGTACGTTAATGCTTTCGCCTACCAAGCAACTATTTCGCGTGCTGTCACCTTTCACCGCGATAGCCAACATAATCCTAATCGACCAATGCCACTCATCAGCGCCACGGCCCCGGATGCAAGATTCATCTACGAAGCGCTGGATGCCGCCAAATCCCTTCTCTCGACTTTCAACAACTTTGTCGACCCCCAGACACTGCGGTACATGCCATCATCATATTACCTGTTCATAATCTACTCCGCTGTGTTCCTCTACAAGGTACGTTTTCCCTCCTTCACTGCAATGTCCCACCTGTCCCTTTCCTATTTGTCCCTTACATGTCTCCTAACATCCATGCCAGGCACGATCAACAACAACAATGACAGAAGAAGAACGTACCGGCGTTCGCCACCTCATAAACCAAACCATCGAGCGTCTCCAACGCGCCTCTGTCGGAGCAAACCACATGGGCAGTCGCTACGCCCGTCTCCTCCAACTCCTCTGGCGAAAAGCACCAAAACGAAACCCCAACGCAAATCAGCAATCCTCGTCAATCGAATCCCGGCTCAATCCAAATACATCAGCTCCTAACCCAACTGCCAATCCCACAGACCCATCTCAATTCGATCAAGTAAGCTACCCCACACACGGCCAATTTGGCGGCGGCATGAATAATATGGGTGCACCACCAGGATTCTCGTGGTTGGATCTTGGAGCTACCTGGAATTTCGCGACCCAGAATGGGAATTCGAGTTCTGGGTCTGCGGGTGAGGGTAGGGATGGCGATGAAGGGTCTTTAGGATTGGGGAGTGAGATGAGTCCGTTTGATATGAATCTTTTGACGGATTATAGTTTGCTTGAGGGGGATAATCCGAATTTGATTTTCTGATTGTCTCCTCCCCTTGTAGGATTCCGTCAGGGCGGGGTGTTGGTGTTAGGATTGGGGTTCTTGTCTATTTAATATGAGTGTTCGGGTTGGAGTATCGGTGGAAACGGAATTCGGCGTCGAGGATCGGAAAATGAAACGATATCATTCTCTTTCCAGCCCTCATGCACCATGTTGACGACTCGATAAAGCATTGCGATAACAAGATTGGCGATAGCGATGCCAAGGTCGGTTCGTCCCGTCGCTTGAAAAGATGGCCGTCTTGAGTGCCCAATCTGCACTTCGGCGCTGTCGTATACTACCCACAGGCCAAAATAAATGTTAATCTTGCCAAGGGGTGGTGAGACCAATCATCTCTCCACGATTCACGGTATTTTGCTATATCTAGTTAAATACTGGCCTGTGCTCATTAACATTTATCATGGCCTGTACAGTAGAGGGTAAGCTTTCCCGCTTCCACAGGACAGCATCTCATGCACCTCGGAACTTGTCATTCCTTTTTACCCGGCATTGCGCGATATCTCGATGGAGATAAAGATGCAGCAAATCCCGGCCTCTCCTGTCCTACAAGAGGTTGCTTTGAGTTTCGCTAGTAGCCCAGGTGCAGAAAGCTTGCATGCATGTACCCGCCCCTGTCCTACTAGCTTGCTTGCGTGCGTGCTCTTTCGCACTCGGATTCCCACTCTGTATTTTTTCTTCTCCACATCGCAACTTTGCGGTCTAATCTCCTCTTCGACGCTTGAAGTCACCAGTAATATTAGCTGTTCGTCATGGCGGAGTCTCTCCCCACCACGACTGGCGAGGAGTATAATGGGACTGAGAAGGCTCGGTTCCAGGTCGAGTCTCTTGAAGAATCGGGAGATGATATTTATAGCCAAGCTAACCCCTCACGACCGGGGTTCACGAAGTCGGATCAGAAGGATATGTGGCGGATGGGGAGGGTGCAGGAATTCAAGGTTAGTAGGGGGTCGATTGTTTTGCAACTAGGGGCAGGCGAGGGATGCTGATTCTGTGATGTGATTGTAGAGGAATTATCGTCCGCTTTCTGCGTTGAGTTTTGCTACTGTTTTGACTGCTGTTTGGGAGTATTTGTTGATGTAAGTCTCTAGTATCTTGGAGAAAAGAAGTGAGGGGGAAGTGATGGAGGTGATTGACTAATAAACGTGGCACAGGGCGAATACGCAGGGGATGATTGATGGTGGGTTGGCGGGGTTGTTTTGGGCGTATATTTGGAATTTTGTGGGGTTTAGTTTTGTGGTTTTGAGTTTGGCTGAGATGTCTTCTATGTATGTAATCGCGGCGAGCTCCCCGATTTCTGCTCTGTAGCGCGAACGTCGCTGATGGTCGACTGATAGGGCACCGATAGCTGGAGGACAGTATCACTGGGTGTCTGAATTTGCGCCTCCGAAGTATCAGAAGTTTCTGAGTTATGTTACGGGTATGAAGGCGACTTCCTTCTAGGCTCTTTTGAGCTGGCATTCAAGACTAACCACGATTCTAGGTTGGATGTCTACCCTCTCCTGGCAGGCCGGAAACGCCTCGGGCTCCTTCCTCACAGGAACAATTATCCAAGCCCTCCTGGTCGTCAACTATCCCGACTACAACCCAAAAGCATGGCAAGGAACTCTCTTCGTCTTCGCCATGGTCCTTGTCCTCTTCATCGTCAACATCTGGGGTGCCTCAGTTTGGGCAATCATCCAAAATGCTCTGATGGTCTTGCACATTGTGTTCTTTCTGATTGTGATTATTATCCTTTGGGTCATGGCTCCGCATCAAAGCGCCAAGAATGTATTCACTCAATTCTCGAATGAGGGTGGATGGTCGAGTATGGGGTTGAGTGTTATGGTGGGGCAGATTACTGCTATTTATTCTTTGCTCGGTACCATTTCCCATCCCCATCCCCCTCATCCTCATCACTTACTGACATGAAACAGGATCCGACGCAACCGCCCACATTTCTGAAGAAGTGCGAGACGCAGGACGATACGTCCCAATCTCAATCTTCTGGAGCTACATCGTCAACGGCATCATGGCCATAATCTTCCTCATTACCTACCTCTTCTCCGTCTCTTCAGTTGATGATGCGATCAACGATCCTTCAGGTTACCCATTCATCTACGTCTTTCAATCCGCTATGTCTAATTCTGGCGTGACGGCTTTGACGATCCTTATCTTGTTGATTGTTATCGCGGCGAATATCTCTTGGAACGCTTCTACCGCTCGTCAAACCTTCGCTTTTGCACGAGATAACGGCCTCCCATTTTCGAAATGGATCTCCCACGTCAGTACTACGAAAGAATTGCCAGTAAACTCAATCATCCTCACCTGCATAATCACCTGTCTCCTCTCCCTAATCAACATCGGTTCCGCAACCGCATTCAACGCCATCATCTCTCTGCAAGTATGCGCTATAATGCTGACCTACCTCATCTCCGTCTCCTGCGTTCTCTATCGACGTCTAGCACATCCAGAATTGATTCCAAAGGCGAGATGGAGTCTGGGGAAGTGGGGTGTACCTGTTAATTTTGTTGGTGTGGTTTATGTGTCGTTCGTGTTCTTTTGGAGTTTTTGGCCGAATCAAGTCCCTGTGGATGTGAACAATTTTAATTGGAGTGTGGTGTTGTTTTTGGGTGTGTTGGGGATATGTTTGGTTATGTATGTGGTGAAGGGGAGGAAGGTGTATAATGGGCCAGTTACGATTATTAGGGCTGCTCGAGTGGATTGAGATGCCGCTTAACATACTAGGTTATAAGAAGAGTGAAACATAGATTTGGAAATCTCAAGAATACGAATTCGGGTTGAAGAAAGATCGCAAGTCGCGTTCCAAAAATCAAAACTTGGACAGCCACCTCCCTGCTCGATCCTCCGATTCTCAAAGGCGTTTTAAACCCAATCCACCTTTACATCTCATGCCGAGAGCTTTCATTCAAACACCCCTCATAGCTGACTTTGAGTAATAGCCCACAACCCACACACCGCTCCAACGAGCGGCATCCCCCCTCTCACAAAATTCATCCACGTCCATTGCCGCAACAGTCCCTCCACCTCCTCCCTCCGCACCTTCTCCCGCTCAACCTCACTCTCCGCAATACCATTCAACCTCTTAATCCCCGGCATCATAACAAGAAGTGTCCAAGGGGTCTGCGATAAGGTAGCCACACCAGCAATTGCCCATAATGTTCGTTGGGCGGGATGCAGGTAGGCGGTGAGTAATGAACAGGAAGCGGAAAAGAGTCCAAGAGGCACTAAGGAGGCGGCCCCGCGATAGTATAGTTGGCTGAATATTGGGGTTGAGGTACTAGGAGGGAGGGAGTAGAGGGTTGGGAGGGTTAGGAGGGAGGCGCTGATGTTTATTCCGGAAAGGAGGAGGGAGGTTGTTAAGCCGAGGATTTGGGAGGTGCGGATTGTGGTTTCCATTTTGGTTTGAAGCTGGGAGTGAAGAGGGATTGAGATCTTGTCTGTTTTGGTTCTTATCTTGATGAATGGGGAGCTGGGTTCTGATTATAAATGTGTCAACTATTATAATGAATTTGATGATATTGATGATTGATTATGGTTCATTGTAGTGATGGTTCTCAGAACTCTCTTAAAACCCCGCAGCACTGACTCAGCACTAAATCACATGATTATTGACAAGATGATTGGAGTTTGTGTTAGCGCATGATGTGCTGCCTCTTGGTGATTAGCGAGGATAGTAACGAGCCTGGGATCAAAAGTCTGTGTTTTATAGGCCTTCTCGCTAACAAATAAACGCTGAAACCAAATTTCGATTTTTAACCATAAAATTAAAATAGCTCCGATTTGCTTGATAAACTCACTGTAGCGTCTTATAAGTATCGCATTATAAGCTCAAATGATTCCGATTTGTGCGTATTCTATAGTGTTCAAGTAAAGTCGTTAACTTTGGTTTTCATCGCTTAAAAATGCCCTAAAAAATGCCTGTAAAACACAGACTTTTGATCCCAGGCTCGTAAAGGGGTGGTGGAGTGTTTGGCTTTCTGATAACGGGGTTCAACGCAGCTGTTTCTTAGCATATTGAAGATGATTTGTTCGCGGAAAGTTCACGATGCTGACTGCATGATAAAGGCTGAAGTCTAAGGGTTCTAGTGTGGTGCCAAAACACGCCCAGGCGAGTCCAGGCCCTTGGTTAGGGCAGCTGGCGGCTGCGACGTCCCGTGCCTCACCTTGCTTGATACTTTCGAACTTCTCGAGGACTTCGTGAATACCGGGTTGTTGAAAGGGCAGAGGAAGGGGTTTGCTTCATCTGCGTCAGCTTCTCGCGTTCTACCATCCGTTCATTTAAACTTTGCAAGTTACGAATTTTAAGTTTTGAAAAAAAATTCATTTGCAATCAGTCGATCAACGGTATATAAAGATAGATATCTCTTTCAGACTTGCATTCCCGCTTGTTGGTAACATAATAGCAAACATTGGCTCCATGGGTCCCAAGTATAAATTCATGGGGAACTGGAACGCACTTTTACTTTGGCATCATCTCGACTTTTCGCCTGGCTTCATTTCCTAGACGCCACCCAAGCCGCAATTTCAACTGTTGCTTGCTCCCAGTTTCAATCTGTGCCTGTATAGATTTGCTGTCAACTTCCTTTTGTCAATTTAAAAAAATTTTTTTTTGTCGAGTTTGATTTCACTATCAGGTCTTGTATCATTGTCAACTTTGCTCTTTTGTCTCTTATTCAAGCTGGAAATACAGGCGCATCCAGGGGGCGCAGAAGCTTGTATTTTTCCGCCAGTTGGACGCCCCTATCATCAAATGCGAACTTACAATGGTGATCAACAAACATGTTCCAAAGATTTCATATGTATTGAACTTTCCAAACGCTCTTGATTGTTTCCTTTCGGTGTGCGAAGTTGTTCTCTTCGCCAAAGGCGGTAAAGTGGCTGTTTGGCAGGATGTGTGACTGAGGTGGGCGAGATAGGGAGGCGAGAGGCGGAATTGCACAGTGATCAAATTGCTTGGTGGATAGAGTGTTGAAAGATGACGCATGAGTGTTGATAATGAGATTTGATTGAGCAGCGGGAGGTGAATGAGGCGGGGAAAGGGGCAAAAATATTTTAATTGGGAAAAGTGGCAATCAGATCTCTTCTAAAACTACGACTTGAATGCCCTTTGAATGTCTGAAAGCGTTTGGGGAAGAGTATGGTACTGAGATCGAGTTAAGAATGCCTGTGTCAGGCAAAGTCAATTGAGGCTGAGAATATTTAGAAACGACAAAAAAAGCAAAAGCATTAAAATATGGCTTCCATTGTGCATTGTATTGTTTTATGTTCTTCCTGGGTATAGGTTCGAGGTCCCTTATCAGCTATATTCAAAATTACTCCCGTCTCCATATCGCATATCTTCCTTCGGCGTAAAGTTCTCAAGTTCTCTCAGCTTCACGTCGACTAGTCATCATCATCATCGTCTCCCTTTCTCTTGCTTCCTCATTTTCCATACTATTCATCATCGTCCGAATCATCATCTGAATCACTGTCATCCTCATCGCCTCCCTCGTTTTCGGTGTTATCGCCTCCACCCCGAAGATGCAAACGCACATTGTCAAGGATAATTGTGGATGTTGGAGGAAGAAGCAAAGTCCGTGGCAAAGTTGTCCCGGTCACTGAGTCTTGAAGAAGCATTCTGTGCATCATTTCCTTACACAGTATTGGCTCAACTAGATGGAATGCTGCTAGTGTGGTATCGGCTTTTGATTAAAACCGAGATTTCCCCGCCGTTAAAAGAGAAGAAAGAGAAGACGAGGAAACAACATTGTTGAAGAATTTGTAAGATGGTGGAGTTGCCAACTTCGTGCTATTGGATCGCATGTAACAAGATTCACAACAAGATAAATTGAAATAATGATGCCCACTACATCTGTATGTTGATTTCGCCTCTGAGCATGCCGTCCATCGTTGCTTGGCATCTGCTAACCTTACGCGAGAAGAAAAGGGCGGGGTCGACGAACGCATGCATCAATCGCTATGGAAGGGCATCTTTTCATTTGTTCGGTATTCCAGAGAATACACGAATCATTAGATAGATAGAGGTTGAGGTATATCAGCTCTGTATGAAGCCACGATGCTCGGAATGAAGTATCGGTCGGCAAGCCACTAAGAGCCGAACATTATATTCGGAATGGCGAGAGCACGCGGCCTCCCGCGGAACCTAGATAGGAAGATACACTTGCTCGTACCTTCCGGATACCTAATTACTGGATGTGGTACCACCAGGGGGTGCAGGAATACGTGATACACCAAAACTAGAATTAATTAAAACTTAATAATTTACTAATGAAATTACTTCAAATTTAAAACACAATATTATTCATATTATTGAATTATTTCTGGTTAAAAAGTTTTTAATAGAATTTATTAATTAATTTATAAAATAATAATAAATATTTATTTTTCCGGTTTTTAATAATCAATTAGAGTAAATCTATAAATAGAAATAAAAAACCTTTTAATTAAAACAAATAAAAATACTTTAATTTATTTCAAAAAATTCAAAAACGGTTACGGGAATTATTTTTGATTATTTTATATAATACTAAAATTTTCTTTATATAAAAAAATTAATTTTTTTTTTAAATTTTATATAAAGAAATTTTCAATATTATATAAAATAATTAAAAATAATCCCTGTAATTGTTTTTTCGTTTTTACAAGAGACTAGATTTTATATATTAATATAAGTTAAAATAAAATTTGTTTTTATTTATAAATCTTTTTTAATTAATTAATAAAATTTGAAAATTTAAATATATTTTATTATTTATAAAATCAAATAATTTATAATATTAAAATTTATTTATATCGAAATATTTCCAGTATCTCAAAGATAATTAGTATCAAGTTTTATATGTTTTTATAAATAAACCGTTACGTTTTAATCAAATTCTATTTTGGTGTGTCACGAATTCCTGCATCCCCTGGTGTACCAAGAGACAACGAGTGAGTGGCGGAAGACAAGCTTTGTATGGCGTGCGACCCTGCGCGAACGCTGCATGGGTCGATCACCCGGACGCAGCGAATCAGGAATCATCAAATTGTAACGTTTCCAGAGGTATCGCCTAATCTCTAAGCATATTCAACACGGATGCAGCTGGGGATGTTGCACTATAAGTGCATCAAATGTCGTGACGAACTGGCTTACATTTACCATTTTCAGCTGCCTCTTTCGTCCTGTAGTTCTTTAATAGAACTAGGGCAATGACATCGCCTTGTTGAAGAAACATGTAAGTGTCGGCACTTTGTCATGGTTGGACCAACGGGAGCTTGAGCTGCTGTCCATATTCTCAGAATCCAGAAAACCGGATAAGTATTCCGAACATGCAGCAGGGACTTAATGTTGGGGAACGCGGACAACAACCAAGTAATGCCAACTAAATTCATAAGGAACCGTGTGTCGAAACGCGAGTCTTCTGAGTCTAGCGGGATTTATTGGGATGCGAGGGCTATAAGGATCTCTCACTCGCCCCAGTGCATGCTGAAACAACATCGGACCGACAGACGAACTTCAATCTCAAGTATGTCTGAAAAATAGAGCCTCACGGATTGGCTACAAGCGATTCTGAATCCGGGAGGGCCACTCCTCCCGGTAAATTCGATACCAAAGGAGCCAAAAGCCAAGCAGATATTGTCACCGAGGGTGTTGACACAGACCACCATCTAAACGACAATCCGTTCTCCGATCCTGATATAGCAGCACACTACGCAGCTTTGTACGAGAAGTCGTAATATGAGTGTCGCCATGTTTTTGATCCTACACTTACATGGTCTGCCGAGGAAGAGAAAAAGCTTATCCGGAAGCTGGACTGGCATGTTTGCCTATGGGCCATGAGTTCCTCGAGGTCGCCCCTTAACGGATAATTAATAACTATTCTAGTGCACCATGTTCTTTGCTCTACAGGTGGATAGAGGAAACCTGAGTCAAGCGGTATCAGATAATATGCTAGACCAGCTTAACTTGACAACAAATGGTAAGTAACTCATTACCGAATTCCAGATTTCGGAATACAACAAGTCAAATACCAATGCTCATCAGATTTCAACTATGGTAAGATCAAATATCGCCAGCACACCTGCCTCAATAATGCGGATGATTGATACATCCAGGAAACACCATCTTCCTCATATCGTTCCTTTGCGCGGAAGTGCCTTCTCAGCTTGTATCTAAGAAGCTGGGACCTGATCGATGGATTCCGACTCAGATGACTCTGTGGTCCATTGTTGCTATGTGTTAAGTTGCCTTGTCTGGTAAAGCGAGCTTTTACACCTGCCGTGCACTCCTTGGGATTCTTGAGGTAAGCAAACAAGGCACCAAAATACTCTTCAAGTCCTGTCTTGCCGATAATTATCTAGGGTGAATTTATCCCTGACCTTGTGCTCTGGTTGTCCTACTTCTACACTAGTAGGGAACTTCCGATTCGTCTCAGGTAGCATTCCTCCTACGTCGGCATCTGAGCTTAGGTACTGATTGGATAAAACCCAGTTTCTTCTAGACAGCTTTGGATGTTACTGGAATCATCACTTCTTTATTGGCATTTGCGCTTCTCCACTTGGACGGTGTCCACGGCTTAGCAGGCTGGAGGTAACGAGAAACATCGATTCCGATGCCAAAGATCGATATGCTAACAATTCCTAGCTTGCAGGTGGCTTTTCTTGATTGAAGGCATCATCACCCTCTTAGTCGGGCTCACAGCCTTCTTTCTTATGCCGGCATCAGCTGTGCAAACGAAGACCCGATTCCGTCCAAAGGGTTGGTTGACTGACCGAGAAGTGGGAATTGTCGTCAATCGAGTGCTTCGAGATGATCCGTCAAAAGGCAAGCTAGGTTGTGAGATCTCCGATGAGAAGATGTTGACAACATAGCAGGGGATATGCACAATGGAAAGGCAATCACGCCAATGCGGCTTTGGGAATCGCTTTCAGACTATGATCTGTGGCCTGTAAGTCCAAATCCTTCCGTCTAGGAAGATAGCTGATATTGCTCAGGATTTATGCTTTGGGTTTGACCGCATACATTCCTCAGTCTCCTCCAGGGACATACCTAACCCTCAATCTTCAAGAGCTGGACTTCAGCAAAGTAAGATCTCTTGCCAAGCATTACCCTCATCAATTTCAATCTGACTTGAATCACCAGTTCACGACAAATCTCCTAACGATCCCTAATTCTGTCTTTGGAATCATCACACTGCTAGGAATTACTCGCCTCAGCAAAGCAGTACGAGAGCGGACGTTCATCGCCATGATTCAACCACTTTGGACTTTGCCATGCATTATCACACTGCGAGTCTGGAAAGGGGCATTGGTGAAACCATGGCCAACGTATGCCTTGATGACAGCGCTGCTCAGTTACCCCTACTGCCATGCAATTCTTGTGTAAGTGACACACTTTCTAGGCTATTACATCGTGACCTAGAATTGACTCAAACCTAGAGGGTGGACATCAACTAACTCCAACTCCGTGCGCACCCGTTTTATCTCCGCCGCAGTCTACAACAGTAAGTCCCCGAGATCCGTCTCCGGACAGCTCAGCTAATCAAGCCATAGTGTGTATACAACTCGGCAACATCATATCAGCCAACATCTATCATACCGCAAATAAACCGCTCTGCCACAAGGGAAGCACACATCTTATAATCATCAACGTCTTGGCAATTTTCCTGTTTTTGTTCACGAAGGCATACTATGTGACCAGAAATTCTCTCCGGGACAAGAAGTGAAATGCGATGACAGTAGAGGTAAGTCAAGAAGAGTTCCAACACTTTCAAGTTTTGTGTCCTACGAAAAGAATCTGGAGCTGACACTATGATGCGGACAGGAGAGAGAATATTACCGAGCCACTACACGGATAAGGGGGGGGACTTCGATTCAGCACCTGTCAGGAGCAGGGTTTTACGCTGCGGGTATCCCTTACGAACCTGTAGCTCTTAGAAAGCTTGATTTGCTTTGCAGATTGGATTGAGCAGCTTGCGGGCTGCAATAAGATCTTAAAGCTAAAACTGAATTACGATAACGGGCAAAGAAACTTATCGATGTTTTTTCGCGATTTCGAGTCTTTACTACTGTGGTCTTTTTTACTTGCCGCAAGCTCGACTACGCTCGAATTACGACTCGATTAACTATATCGGTATTATACTTTTTTTTCTAGTTAAGTTTTTATTTATTTATATTTGCAAAAATATTTATATTGGAATTAATAAATATTATAATAAAAAATTAAAAAAAAAAATATAAAATTTTTTTTTTAAAAAAAAAATATTATAAAATAAAAAGTAATTATATATTTAAATTTATAAAAAAAAAAAAAAAATATTACAATTAAAAATTTTTATAATTAATATATATTTTTTAATAATATTTATTTTAATTAACGAGAAAAAATTATAATTATTATTTTTTAGTTTATATATATTTAAAATATTTTTATTAAAATTTGTTTAATTATAAAGTTTTTTTTTTTAAAGTTTTTAATATTTATAATATTTTATATATAAATTCTTTGTTTAATACGATTTTATACTTTTTAAAAAACTCGAGAATTAAAGTTTTTTTAGTCGCAAATTAATATAATAATAATAATAATAACGAATAAAAAAAATAAAAAATTAAATTTTAAATTTGTTTATTAATTAAAGAATTAAAACGATCGAGATTATAAAACTTTTAAATAAAAAAAAAGTAAAAACGAAATATATATAAAATAAAAAATATTAACGATCGTTTAATAATAAAATAAAAAATTAAACAAAGATTATTAAATTTAAAAAATTTAATTTAAAAGTTTTTAAAAAAGTAATTATTAAATTATATTTTAAAAATATATTTTATATTAAATTTGGTTTAATAAAAAATTTACCTAGTAAAATTTAATATAATTATTTTTTTATTTTTAATTAAAAGTTTAAAAAGTAATTCGAATTATAAAAATTAAATAATAATAAAATAATTAAACAAATGCAAAATAATAACGAGTAAATTATTGAAAATATTATTATTAATTTTTGTTTTCTTTGCACGTATATAATAAAATAATTACTTCGTCGTTTTATTAAAAGTTTTATAATAATTATTTATACATTTAATATATAATAAAATGTTTCTCGTATTTCGCGCCGTGTTTTACTTTTGACAATTCGAACTTTAAAATAATATAAAGTTTTTAATCGCATCGGTTTCATCGGTGCGAATAAAAATATTCTTTTTTTATAATTTTTTTTCACGTAGAATTAAAACTTGAACTTTATAAAAAACTTTACGAAAAGCGTTAAATACTAAAAACGATACATTTAGCGTTTTTTAACGTAAAAACGTAATTTTAATTTCACGTATTATTACGTAAACTTTACGTAGTCTTTTTTTCTTTTAATAGAACATTTTTAATTATCGTTAAAAGTATTATTATCAAAGGTATAATTATTATTAAAGGCATATTATAAGCAAATACGAAAAAAGTCAAAGATTTTTACTTTTTAGTATTTGGTTTTTATACGTTTATCGAAGGCAAATTTCTTAATAAATTTCTAATTTTTTAGCAATATAATATTTTGTACTTACAAACGTAATTAATTATCTCATCTCTATTAACGTCGTGGTCGTTGTATGAATATGAACTATCAATACTAATAGTTAAGATCTCGATGTAGCAATTATATCTGAGGATCTTTCTTTGGAATATGTGCGGAGGTAAAGTATTTTCTGTCGAGAGGTAAACGACTTCCGTGCGTTGCTACTAATAGCCTCGATTTTGATCTCGAATTGTGGGGTGTATAGTGTGGCAGAGTGGTGTTGTCTGTTGAGAGCGATTTTTTGATGGTAGGCAAAAAGGTGAGTTCTTGATTGATTTCTACAAAAGCTCGAAAACAGAGTTTCATCCTTAGCTTCATCACGTGCTAGAATGCCATCTCAACATTGTCGATCCGCATTTGGACTAGTGCTAGTCACGTGTCATCTAGTATATAAGGAGCTTTCGCTCCCTACAAACAATCAAGCATCCTTTTGCTCACCTACTTCTACTTTACTTTGATTAATGGATTGAACTACGGATGACTTCGGATGAGTCTAGCCTATTGGCTAAGACGAACTGACCTACAGTTGGGCCCTCTTTTGCTTCAAGCACCATTTGCCCTTTTATAATAAGGTAGATGAAGTGGAGGTTGGAAGGTCCTTTGTTGAATAAGCCACGAGAAGGCTGTTTTAAGTGCGTTTGGAGAGCAAAGTTCTGGTTGTGAAATTGAGGTTGGAGAATTGTAATGCGTAGCGGATATATTTGGAGCAAATTGGGAGGCTGCATTGTTCTTGAATTCATCTGGGTTAATGCCCAAACTTGGCGTATAAATTAACCAAGCAAGTAAAGATTGGGAAACGGAGCTCGTACCAAACCATGGTGTATTGGACAAGACAATGCACTTCTGTTCCAGCTTGAGCTTTTCGCATCTGAAGCAACTTTCTCAATCCTTTCAGATGTACCTCGACCTCTTCGCTAGAACCGACCATTTCCTTTCAGTTTTAGCTGATGTTACTCGATGAGGGTTATTGAGTTTTTATACCTTGAACATGATTAGACCACATAAAGCTGAGAGCATTTGATCACTTGTCCTTTCCACCGGATCTTCAAGAGAAGAATTGATGAGGCACATTTACTATGCCATTTTAGTCGGACTAGGCCACAAAGCCTTCTGAAGCTCGCACACAACTCAGCCGTGAGCATCTGCGGATGCGCAGCAAGATACCCGAATTTATTGTGAAGTATGACCTCTGTCAAACTGAGGTGCCTGTAAGTGGTGGTACGAATCCCCTCCTTTATGGTGTCCCGCCGATCATCATTTAAAGAGTGGGGCATCGGCCCCTGTTTTCAACAAAATGCTCAAGGTCCCATTTTAGAACCCCTATGTGGCCCTAGATAGAGCTCTAGTTTTTGTTTTGACTTCACTGGCTAATTCTGCTAAGTGTCTCATTTTGCTCCCCTTTATCAAGGGTTTTACCACCGCAGACTTTGAATCTCTTTCGTTGATATTGAGTCCGTTCAAAGGCATAGCAATACTAAATTGCATGACAGCTATCTATTACAAAGATATACCCTTCCCTCCCAAGCCTTCATAACATCAGATTCTGCATCTGCAACATTGGATATTAGAAATATGCAATCTAGTCCTAAGATTGAACTGGGCCCTTCCTCCTTCTTCAGCCTACCAGACATGTTCAAGATTGTAAGTGACTTTCGTCCTTTGCTCTCCTTTGTAAAGGCAAATAACTCTCCTGCTTTGGTCTCAATGAGCTTGTACCGCCCATAGACAAAAACATCCTTGTAATCACTCCTCAATCTCAGCATTTTCTTCCAGAATTCCAACAAGCTATCGGGATCCCCATTCTGTACTTTTGCATTCTTCTTTTCCCATCCATCATTTACACGCATCCACGGCGTCACACCCTCTGATGTGAATCCCGCACTGGGCCCTGAATCCCACTGCATGGGCAACCTTGCATGATCTCTCGCCGTTTCCCACAATTGATCGAGCTTCTTCTTCAGGCACGCAGAGTCATCCTTACAACTTTCCAAAGCCAGCTTGTACATATTCACAGAGCGAACATCTTTGAACTCCTCAGCAGGCCATGAGCGTGGTGCATTACTCATGCCGAGTTCCTGCCCTTGGTACAAGAACAATGTTCCCGTTAATGTCGCCATCAGTACTGCGATCATCTTTCCGCTTCGAATTTGTTCAGCCAGACTTCGAACTTTCCTCATCGCTTCCTCGCTGGAAGTTCTACATTAATTTCTTTCCTGGGCAAGGTGATTTCCATATCATGCTCGTTTCTCAATATTTGGAGTCGTGAACGTTGTTGCCTGCAGGGTGGAACACGTGGGCAGATTCTTATGTTGGTTGGTATTCGGCAAATCATCCTATCATAATTGTGTGGTAGTTTTCTCTGCGAATATGAGTACACTCATTCTAGCAACGCTCAAAGAGCGCTAGCAAGCGATTTCAAGATTGCAAATATTTAGATGAACGAGCCAATGAAAACCAGGCTGCAAAACTTATGTGAGGTTGCCTAGTTAGGGTCAAATGAAACCAAATCACGTGATCACCTCATTTTAACGCTAGTATTGACCCAATGGGAAGCATCAAGTAAAGAACATTAAGGCTGAAAGATTGGGGCTATCCGCAAGCAATGAGTTCTGATACAGAGACTGGAAAATGCTACCAAAATTCCTTTGGCGTTCATACCACGTGATATTGCTAAGCAAGGCCACTGACGCATCACTGCGAGGGAAGCACTAAGCCAGCTTCCTCTTGAGTCTTAAATCTCGACCTTGGAGGAAAGACATAGTTAGTAGGTCAAGGCTCGAAGTAGATGTCTTTGTGTCCATTGCTCATCGCGAAAACGGAAATTTCACCCCCTTTGCGCCGCAAGCGAGGAACAAAGAGAACCGAAAGACGAACACCAAAACTACAACATCGAGGCACCATGATCCCTTCGATAGCTAGCTTTCAGAAAGCATTAAAACTTCAAGATAATCTTTTTGATTCATACTATCATCCTTTATATTTGTTTGATATGAGTCAACAGCTAGCCATTTGTGCACTAGTGGAGGTTGTCAGCCAAACTTGAAAGCGAGAGCACTACTCGACGTTCAACCTGCAGACATGAGATAATACGCTCTCCTAGAATGGTGGCCTTTGTTTGAAACGCGTACTCGGCTGGAAAGTCTTGCGCAAGCAGTGTCGCCGCCACGTTGAAGTATCTGAGGACTTTTCAGCGCTTGGCATCCCGACAGTACCGAAGCACATATATAAATACTTATTTTCGCTTTGAACATGGGATGAAATATTCAGGGATGAATATTTGTATTACTCTGTACCTACTAAAGGCTTTGGGTCTAAATTGGTCGATGAGTCAAAAGCAGTTTTTGATAGAGTACAGGATTTTGAAGCGGAACTCCCGCGTTGCGCATCCCACCACTCAAGCAGTCGAGATCAAAATTACAGCGAGAATGAATAGACTCGCCGATGCTCGTATTCATTCTATCACACGCATGAACGAAAGACTCCGACCTGAACGATTTAAGGATACAGCAAAAATGGCTTCCCCATTCATTCAGCAATTTCGGGAGCAGCTAGAGGAGATATACTACCCCATGGAGCGTAACTTCAACTTTCTCAGCATCAACACAGTGAAATCTCCAGACAAGCAATGCAGAGATGAATTTATCAGCGCAAGAACAGCAACATCTCCCGCATACATCGCACAAGATCGGGAGCAGCTAGAGGAGATTTCCTATCCCGTGGACGAAAACACCAGATTGTTATTCAAACCCCGCACGACAACTGCAACTACGACAGATGAAAACCGTAACGACGAAACCACCAAAACCAACACCGGTCCCGCGACAGAGAAACTTCCTCTAACGCTGACGCTAGCATGGCCCACAACCCCATTCTCAATGGAGGGACTCCCTCCAACCCCGCCAATGTCGCCCGGCCCCATCGGACCAAAACTCGAATACCATATCCAATTCGACACCAAACTGCAACACTGGACCCGCAACCTCGTCGTATTCCTCATGCATCCCTCCACAAACCGAAACATGGGACAGGCACAAGCTCGATACATCGATCGCGCCATCTTCGTGTCTTTATTCAAGAGCAAGAAAAAGCAGATTCCCAACCTGCGACCGTTCTCGTTCAGCAACTCGGTTGAGCATTTGAATGAGGGGAATTCGGATGGCTTGGCGCTTGCGCAGCAGTTGTTTAATAGAGATGGGGCGTTGATGAAAAAACATGTCGTGGGAAGTTGGGGTACGGAGTTGAATAAGGGCGCGATTTTGATTCTCAGTTACTTGCTGGTTAAGAGGGACTTTCGACGTCAGGCGTTGGCTGGTAAGGCCATACAAGCTTTGATTGAGAAAGCGAAAATGAGCAAAGGTGGAGTAAAATTCATTTTTGTGAGGCCGGGTGTTATCAAGGAGGATTTGGACTTGGAGGGCAAGGATGACGAGGAGAAGGAACAGATTGAGAAGCGAGCGCTTGAGAGTGCGATCCGATTCTATAGGTCGTTTGGGTTCAGGAGAGTTGGGTATAGTGAGTGGTTTTGTTTTGCAATAGATGAAGAGCATGCGAGTCGGAGCGTTGCTGTGAAAGATGATTTGGAACTACCTAATGGGAAGGATAAAGGTGTAACCTGGGATGTCTTCGACGGTGATGGTGTCCGGTAAGACGATTCGCGGTTTGAGCGCACGACTACTGTACGAAGGATTGAATGAACTGCAAGATATCATTCAAGGGATCTGCAACGAATGGATGCAATCCCTTCCATTGTCTTGACCTCTAAATATGATGTGAACTCCTCGTAGAGCTCGAGCCTGCTCGTTGCGGTGTGACTAATATGACTACATTTTGAATCAGAGCTCAAGGCCCATCGAGCAAAGAATGGTAGAGAACTATGTAAAGAGAATCAGAGCCAATTAGAGAGCAGAAACGAGCAGGCGGAGGCACATCGCCCGGCATCAACACGTGCTGATTACATGTGACCGGGACCTGTACCCAGTCAGGAAAGTTTCTGTGCAAGTTTGGACGAAACTGCCATAGAAAAATAAAACTAAAGAGACTTCTTACTAATAAACCTTGCTGCAAAGAGTAATGGGTAAGAAAATGGTCCCGGATTTCTCTAACGATCCGGAAACGTGACTGTAAATCACTCGCAACGGATTTCCTCCTAAGGGAAAATTTGTTTTGACAGCTTCGAGACGGTCAGGATACAAGTAGAAAGATCCAGAGAAGGAGTATGCCACAGTATGCAGGTTTGGTAATATTTTCTATTATTTCGTTCAGAACGGTGCTGCGCCAAGCGCCTTAACATCAGACTAAAGATGAGAGCGTGAGATACTATTAATCTGACAGGCAATATCGCATCGAAATGAAGCAAAAAGTATTTTAAGCTTATTCTCTTGGTGTTAGTCATCAACTCTCGGTCAATTACCGGCATGAGGTCAAAATGGCTAAATGACAAGCGCAACACGAAATGCATGAAATTGAAGATGTGGAATGGAGTTCGAAAAAGATCGTGAATATGATGCAATTGTGGATATGTACAAAAGGGGAAGTCGGAAAGGAAAATGGCTAGAAGGATGAATACGAGGGGTGGGGCTATCCCGACAAATTTCCAACAGGCGGCTCTTCACTGCAAGTTTACTCCTTGGCGCTCATCCACACCTTGAAGAGATGATGCGATCTCAGCGTGAAGCACCTGATTTCTGCATCTCAATCGAGTCGCGATTGTGCTTTGAAGCTCTCGACTTCGATGGGGGAGGTGGTCGGTGTCTTCAAGCCGCCCAGCAGCTTCTGAATTCAGGTTGATTCGTCATCCAATCCTCCTTTTCATTTTGCGTCCGTGTCAATATTGTGCATGTTCATTCCATCCTTCAACCATTGGGCTCATCGTTGTGGTACGCCACTCGCGCAAAGGCATTTGTTGCGTTTTGCACTAGGAGTGAAAGAGGAAAAGGGGCAGGCAACCTTATTTCGACCTCTCCACTTGGACGCCCGATTGGGATTGGCTCGGCAATCGACCCACCAAAGTCCGAAATCTCACCCCTTTTTCATCGGAGGCTCCCTCGGTTCCTCAAACCTTCACCACCATCGTTTCTGAATGTCTCGCTCACAACCTCGATTTCCATCTATTTCACGCCGGGCATACCGTTGTTCTTTATCGAGTCCTGTTCACACTTCGCTAAACCTTGAGCAAATCTGTTAAAATGTTGGTCTGGGATGCCCTAAATCACGTGAATTGGCGTGGAACACTTGGTGTTTTAGGTGTCTATGATTAAAAGGTGTCCTCTAGATCTCTGGTAGAATCAAGGACTTTTTGCACTCTTTTGCCCACTAGAAGTGATCATTTTGACAAAATCCGTTCTATTTCCAGTTTTTCAACTTGCCCACATCCACAGCCCCTAGCTTACGCAGTGAGGACGTGGCAGGACCCGCAGCGATCACGCTTCTGACGCTTCTGCACCGGTAGGAATTTCATTCCCGCATGAAACAGCCCGTTCTACCAACCACCATTGAACCCGAACGACGACAGTAGCAAGGCCTCGTCGTTCGCCCGACTGTGCCGCAAAGATAACGAGGCCCAATATGATCGGGAGGTCAGGGCGTGGGAGGACCCGGCGAGATTCGACAAGAGCCCGACCTTTCTATCCTTGTGCTCGGGCATGATTGATCGGCGCATGCATATTCCAACGACCCTTTATTAAAAGAGGCAGAGCTCTATCGCGAAGAACAAAATTGTCCCAAAGGGTCGACTTCTCCGAATGATAACAAAGAGACTATTGCAAGGCTGCAAGGCGTATCGCTGTCACGCCAAACATGTCACAAAACTCGACGGTGTCTGCAAGCTCTCACAAGTGTTGACGTCCTGGAAACTTCTCGCCACGAATCACCCGCCATGAACTCCTAGATGAGAGCTCATCTCTGTCCGAGTGGTGAGGACACTGAACATTCAAGCCTCCAAGCTTTTGTTAGCTTTTAATCTTATGACACTCAAAGGAGAGTCTCGTAACCCCACTCTAGTGTGAAAGGGGCAACAAATCTTGAGAAAGTTGGCCAACATGTCTGCTAGCCTGGAATTTGGACCCTCTGTTTGTCGGCTTTCAATCTTTTTCTAGATTCCGGGTGGGTTTCCAACAGGGGCATGCGGCTTCGAACGCGGTCAAAGCAAGTTCTATATCAGCTTATCACCATTCCTATGCAGTCCTAGTTTGTGGGTACCATATCTTTTAATCGACCGTCTCTGCCATCTTTTCTCCCCAGCCTTTGCGTTCACTCTCACTCGTTAACAGTCGTTCTAACACGCTCGTTTTTTCCTTATCTTCGGTGGAAGATTCATTCGTACCATAATGTCTCCATTGAGAAAGAAGCAAAGGGAGAGTCCTCAAAGCACTCAAGATGGCCCTTTCTCTATGGTGAGCCGGCCTGTGTCACCGACCTCGCCTTCATTTATGTCTCATGGGGCTAGAGACTCGATTGCGTCGTCAACATATCCTTTTAATCAGCAAACACAATCGACACCAACAGCCTCGTCGACCAATCTGCTCACATATCCAAGACCAACATACCTTCATCACAACTCTTCTTCGTCCTCGCTAGTATCGGATTTCGATGGAGCAACACTGTCATCGCCTGGCCCAGAGAAGCCTTGGATGGAGGGGGAACTTTCTCGGAGCAAGTTCAATCGTATGAACGGGAGCACAAATTCTTTCTTCAAGAAGTTTGAGCCAGAGTCATACTCCATCGAGACTGTAAACAAGAACGATGATGTCGAATTCCTTCCTCCATGGAAACGGAGAATGTATCGGCTCTCGCCACTTTTCACCTTCCTAGCCGTCGGATCATACTTTCTCTACTACGTTTACAGAATTCACTGCACAGTGGTGGCTCAGAAGACGTACCACAAGACTTACATAATGGCTTGGCTCTTCATCGCTGCTGAAGGTTGCGTTGCTTGTGAGTGTGTTTTCGTCTGCTTTAAGATTCATTGCTAACAAAGACAGGCCCTGCTCTTCTGCACAATTGCTACCAAATGCTGTCTATCCGTGGCCGTAGACGCCCCAAGCTTCGAATCAGAGGCAACGATGTTCCCACTGTCGATGTATTCATTACCTGTTGCGGAGAAGATACTGATGTCGTACTGGATACCGCCCGTGCAGCTGCCGCTGTCGACTACCCTTACGATCGTTTCCGAGTTGTCATTCTAGATGATGGCAAGTCTGCAGAGTTGGAAAAGGCAATCATTGATCTGAGCGATGAATATCCAAATGTTTTCTATCATGCGAGAATCAAGATCAAGGGCGTGCCACATCACTTCAAGGCTGGTAACCTTACCGGAGGAACTCAACGTGTCACCGAATTGGAAAATGGAGAGGCGGAGTTCATTGCTGCTTTGGACGCCGATATGATTCCTGAGCGAGACTGGCTCCGCGCTATTATTGCTCATATGGTTAATGACGAGAAGATGGGACTGGTCTGCCCGCCACAGGTGAGCAGTATTGCCAGAAATGTTTCTACTTGTGCTAACAAGTTTAGTTGTTCTACAATGTTCCGGACAATGATCCTCTCTGTCAATCTCTAGATACCTTCGTTCACGTCATGGAACCAACCAAGGATGCCAATGGTGTCGCATGGTGCACAGGGTCTGGTTATGCTATTCGCCGCAAAGCACTGGATGACATTGGAGGCTGGCCTGTGGGCTCGCTTGCCGAAGATACTTTCACTTCATCCTTACTACTTGGGCATGGCTGGAAAACCGCGTTCTGTCACGAGGGACTGCAATATGGTACTGTCCCCGAAACCTTCGTTGGTCACTTAAAGCAACGTACTCGGTGGACTCTCGGTACGCTCCAGACTGCCGTTAAGCTTAAGTTCTGTCTGTACGGTGACATGGTCAAGGGAATGGGATTCTTCGCCCGACTCTCTGCCTTCGTTTTCGCCATCGACGCCTTCTTCAAAATCTTCCTCGTCGTGGCCCTCCTCACCATCCCCATCGTCTTAATCTCCGGAGGTCAATTAGTCGCATACACAACCTTGACCCAACTCCGCTGGCAAATCCGTCTCGGCTTCGCAAATCTGATCCTGACTCGTATCAATGAATGGGTTACCTATCTTCCATCCGGATACCGTCTTGCGCAGCGCGATATTGGCGCTCAAATGTGGATGGCGCCCTACCACGCCATGACCATCATCCGTTCATTCATCCTTCCAACCTGGCTCGGCGGAAAAGCCATGGCCTTCTCCTCCTCTGGCTCCATCAAATCCGACCTTGACGAGCGGAACCCCAAGAACCGCGCCCCTCTCTTCCGTCGCCTCAAAGTCATGCTGTGGGATTGCGATCTCTACATGCATCTCCTGTATGTCATATTCGTTATCACTGCTGTGACGTACTCGACTGTCAGGGGTATTTTGGAGAATAGGGACCATATGAATAAGGTGTGGATGTATCTCCTTACACACGCTTTCTGGCCGCCAATGTTGTGGATGATTGCTCTTACGGCTTGCTGTGAGCCGATTAGGTATACTATTTGGCCACCTACCATGCCGGACAGAGAAGAGCTCCTCGATCGAGACCCAGATACTCAGATTGCGAGACCGAAGCCGCATTGGATTAAGCAGCGATACTCGAAGCGGACCTTCTGGCATGAGTTGCAATACTCGGGAGTCACAGCTTTCACAGCTGTCATTTTCGCCGGAGCTTTCTTTGTTTGAAGAGCTTGAATGCCAATAGGAGATGGTGGTGGAAGCCTTTGTTTCGATAGAGTGCGATGAGTCTATGTCTTTACTGCATGTAGAGTTCAGCGAAAACGGTGCTGGTGGAGTTGGATTCCGCACATGATGAATTGATTGATATTGCTTGACGGAGTATGAGATCGGATGAGCATTTACAACCACCCTAGATTAATTAATAATAGATCTCAAATATAGAAATGATTGAGCTTAGCCTTTTTGGGTTGTCATTTTCTGATTGTCTCGACATGGGCAAGTTTCATATTTGGAGTTTTCTTGTCTTGGTAGTTGAACTCGACAATTTTATTTTCTGTCCCAAGGTCGGTTAGTTACAGCCGTAACCGATTTCCCGTTAGCGAGCGCCACCCGATCGAAAGCACCACCAAAAAACGCGTAAATTTACCTCTCAACCATCACTTTAACCATAGCTAGAGTCGATAAATCAGCACGTGTGACCTCTGCAGTGAAAGCAATTAAAAGCGAAAGATTTAGTAGTGCTAGAGAAGCAGCTAGAGAGTTTAAAGTTTATTACACGGCTATTACTAAAAGATTAAAAGGCATCACTAAAACTAAGCGAAAAGCCTTATCATTTTACTACTAAGCACTCACCGATAAGCAAAAAGAGCTTTTAATCGCTTAAATTAATAAGCTTATAGACCGAGAAATGTTTTCTACTAGTCAAATAGTCAAGAACTTCGCAGAGAAAATTAAAGGAATAAAAGTCGAGAAGAACTAGACTAGCGATTTTGTGAAGCGTTATAAAATTAAACTAAAAAGTGCTTATTTACGGAATATCGACAATCTGCGCTTTTTTGTAGAGTAAGTAGAGATATTTATAATGTTTTTTACACTAGTAAAGTCTTTATTTATACTTGTTTTAATCTATTTAATATTTTAATAATTAACGTATTTAAAATGTTTAATTAGTTTAAATCATCGAACAATACTATATTACGACGAAGAATTTTTATAATTTCGACGAGAAAAAGTTTTTTATTAATATAGCACGTACAATAAAAAAAAATTATAACTTTAAAAGTATATAAATTTAATCGTATTACTAAAAATAAATAAAATAGAAATAGAGAGTTTATATTTTTACTCGTATACGTATTTACTATTAATCGAACAATATTTTTATTTTTTATATATCGAGACAAATTAAACGATTTATAAGATATTTAAATATAAAATATAAATTTAAATAATAAAATATTTTTTATTAGTTCGAATAATAAATAGAGTAATAATAAACTTGAACTAATTTAATTATAATAAGTTTTTAAACGTTTTATTAAATTTATTAATTCGAAAGTAAAACGATTTCTTTTAATTAATAAACATTTTTTTCACGTTAATATAAAGTTTATTAAATAATGTAATTCTTATAAAATTATATTTATAATTTTATTATTTTATATAATATATAGATTTTAATTTTTAAATATAAATTTATTTTAATTATTTTTTATAATATATTTTTAAAAACTAAAAAAACTTATATTAAATAATAGAGATTTTATTTTTATATTTAAACGTTTTTTTATTCACTTTTTAAAAATACTTAAAAAATGTTTTTTATATATTAAAATATTTAATATACATTTAAAAAGTTTAAAATTTAATCCATCGATTATATTAATATTATTTCTCAAATTATTAAATTTATAATAGATTTTAACGTACTAATTAATTTTTTACGATTTTTTAAAAATACTAAAAATATTCGACATATAAAAATCGAATATAATAAAAAAACTAATATCGAGAAAAAAAAAACGATAAATAATATATTTAATATTATATTAAAAAACTTTTTTAAGATTTTTATTTTAAAATATAAAAATCAAAGTTTTTATAATACTATTATTATAAAGTAAAAAAAGTGTAAAAGAAATAAAAAATTGAATTTAAAAAATAAAAAAAATAATAAAATAAAAATATAATTTTTATTAAAAGTAATTAAAATAATAGTTTACTAAATCGAACTAAAAATTAAAACTCAATTGAATAAAAAAATTAAAAAAAACTAAAAAAATTGTAAAAACAATTAAAAAAATAAAAAACGATCAAAAGAAAAATAAATAAACCGTTTATTAAACAGTGAAACAATTATAAAAAAAATGAATAAAAACTATTTTTATTTTATTTACTTCGCTATAAAAAGTTTTTATCGAGTCTAAAAAAAAAACGATTAAATTTTAAACGCTTATTTTAAAGGCCTCAAAAATTAGTATATTTTTTTTCAACTTTTAAAAAAAATAATAAAAAAATATTTAGAATTTAATAATCATATTAAAAATAATTATATCGAATTTAAAATTAAAACAAATAAAACGTAATAAGTATATAATTAAACTACTAAAAAAATTCGAGTATAAAAAATAATTTTACGCGATTGTATTTAAATAAATAATAATTTTTATTTCAAGTTTTAAATCAATTAATAAAATAATTATAATTTTATAAAATTTTGAAATATAATAATATTTTTACAAATAGTAGTACTTTCGATCGAGTAATACTCGCTAACGAGAAATCGATTACTAATAATTAATCTTCTAAAAAATTACGCGATTTTTTTATAAATACTCAAAAAAAAAAAAAAACTTTATTAAATTTATAAGAATAATAATTTTTTAACTACGTATATATTTATATTACAAATAGAATTAATCGAAAGAAATACTATTAAAACGATTAATTTTCGAAGGATTTATTAATTAAAACTTATTTAGCGCAATAAAAGTAGTTGGATTTTAATCGGTTTTAAGACTAAAAATGTTTAATTTTTGCGATAAATTTATAATTTTGAAAAAAGCGCCTTTACTACAAATCCAAAGACTAATAAAAACGAGTATAAAATTGTATTTATAGTAAAATTAAATATTAATTACTTTTTTTTAAAGATAGAGACTATAGTTGAAAAGCAAATAAGAAGGGCGCAGTCAAAGGGATTTCACTACTATTTGATGTTCGCCTAAAATCGCGTAATTTTCTGGAAGACTAGTTATTGGTAGGGCTATAGCACGCCGCGCTTACTCAGGCGCTAATCACCCTCGGCTCAGCGAAAGCACTTTCCATCTTCAAACGCGCCTGCCATCTCCTACATGATGCACGCTACACGCCATCTAAATCTTCACGATGTCGTCTTCTTCTGCTCACTCCAGCTCCGGCTCCTCATACCCCGACTCCTCACACTCCGACAGCTTCCTACAGCTTGAAAGTATTATCGAAGAGCACCCCAAAGACACTCTCCCACACTCCGCAGACGCTCTACTACACCTCGTAGACGGCCCCTCCTCCCCGCTACACGAAGACACTCAGCCTTCTCCAATGCCATCCCATAACCGCTCCGCAGGGCGCGACGTTCATATTTTTGATGCAAGCGATCGAAGCACTGCAATTGGTGGCCTGATTCTCACAGCCGGTGTTACAAATGCCAACTTGTATGCCATGATGAAGATTATTGCCTTCTTTGACAGCGAATATATTCTGCGGAATGAAAGCGGTATCACGATAGAGAAGGATGACTCTCCACTTCTTCCTGGAAACTATTACATTGATTCTCCTCGTACGTTTTTATTAAACAAAGCTTTTACATAACTAACTTGTAAGTAGATCCGTTTGTTGTCAACAATGAGACCGTGCTAGTCCGTACAATTTCTTCATCACAAACAGGACCTCGTGTACATGCCTTCCGAGACGCTGTACGTTTGCGGGATGGTCGATGTATTATAACAGGGGTAGTAGCACTTGGTGCTCAATATGGTAATTGGCGCAGCTTTGAGGCCGCACATATCTTCCCGCTGGCTTATGAGGAGCACTGGAGGAATAACGATTTTGCCCGTTGGATCTCAATCCCCCCAATCGTAGGAGGTTTCATCAATTCTGCACAGAATGGGCTATTGCTTCGCAGTAATATACACGATCTCTTTGACTCGTATGAAATCTCGATTAATCCAGACGTACGTATCTTCTAATCTTTACGAAGACAAAGTAGCTAATTATTATTTTAGGACAGTCACAAAATTATGCACTTCGGCTTTGATTATGATGGAATTGCTGGAAAACATCTCGATCAAAGATTTCTTGATGATCCTCAAAGACCACCAGATGAGCTCTTCAGGTGGCATTTTCGACAAGCGGTTCTCACTAATATGAGGGGTGCTGGCGAGCCTAGATTCGAGCATGATTTCCCGCCTGGCTCTGATATAATGGGTGAGGTACTCGCGGGCCCAAAGGCTGCTGAAAGGATGGAGTTTGAGCTGTTTGGTCGCTTGGCGACTGAAGTTGATTTGACTCAATAGACGTGTATGTAATTTTAGGAAGTTGTTTTAACTTCTTGTACAATAAGGCCATCCCACATTTGTTTCTACTTTGTGATGTACCTTGGCAACTGAGCTAGATTAAAAGGGCGCCAAAATAGGCCACCAAGGAGCCAAAATAGGATCCTACTTTAGTATTTAGGCTGGCTCAGGCCGTGCTCAGGAATGCTCACCCTCGGCTCAGGTAAAAGCGGCCGCTGCTCACGTTCAGAGACTAAAACGGAATCAGCGAAAGAAAAATTCGAGTATGACTATAGTGGTAGTTGCTAACTCGTAGGCCGCGGTAGAAATAAAACGCCGCTCTTTTCCTTCATATTTTTGTTCATATTTTCACTTCGTTGATACGAGGGAGATTATTAGATTAGTGGGCTTCAAGGAGGATCATTCACTTATTCGTATCTCGTATTTCTGTTGTCACTTGCACATTTTGGGAATTAAACTTTGTTCTAGGGCAGGGGCTTGTTCATTCTTTTGCTATGGATTCTCATTCTATCTCCACTTACCTTCTCTCTCAGGTCTTGTCTACCGCCATCTCGATGGGGGTTCCTCTTACAAGATGACGCAACACTTGTCCTCATCTTTGGGATGTCTACGTTGGACTCCTGTTCGTCGATGATGCTCGTGATCATCATTGTTGTCAACAGGGAGGCGAACGGGAAGGTTTGCTTGTCTTGCTGGTCGATCTGGCCTTGCGACATCTGGCTCTCCGAACATCGCAAACTGCTGAGCTGTTGGCTTCCACTTGGACTGTTGCATCTCCAACTCCAGCGATTCTCGTACGCGGCAGTCTACATGCCATGGAACTTCTTGTCCGAGTGCTTCTGACATGGGCGCGAGGGCGTTGATGAATGGCGGTCCGTGACCTGCACCCATTCCCCCTTTCTGTGGCGCGTTGTTGCGAGTACATTCATCGCATTCACAGCCGTAGATATCGAAGAAAGCAGTTAACATCGTGTTGAGCAAGGTGCAAATTAGGGCCTCGGCAAATCCAGCGGGGTCTCTTTGTGAGTCTCCTTCTGGTGGCTCCGCCGTGTTGATTCTGATGTTTTTGCGACCTGGATCGTAGAATCCTTGTCTCCGGCTTCCAGGCTTGTGGTACAGCGAGAATCCTCCTTCGAGTCCTTTACGAATAAGGGAGCCGAAGAAGAAGACCGTGTCTAAAATGCCGACCCACGCTTCGAGGAATTCTCGGATCTCTGCTGTAGTGTTAGAAGAGAGGTTGTTGGGTGCGTTGCCGCGAACGATGCCTTGTTGTGTGATGTCGAGACGAGTCGCGAATTTTACTGGTGCAGTGGCTGCATTGGCTCGGAGAAGTCGGGCTAGGTCTCGGACATCGTACGCTTTTGGGACTGCGTTCGGGAGGTCAAGTTCGAGGTCGAGGTGCTCGGCGAGGTGCTGGGCACGTTCTTCTCGATTGCTTTGTTGGCTTCGGTGACTGCGGTGACTGCGGTGACTGCGTTGGCTTCGATTGCGGGCTATAGGAGCGGCAGCTTGGTTTCGTGCTACTGCGGCGGCAGCAGCAGCAGTGGCAGCTTCACCAGCATTGGGATTTGCGCCTCTTGATTGACGCCTAGGATGCCTTTCGGGCTGAGCTGGTTCTGGGTTGTCGTTGTTCATTCGTGCGTCGAGAGCTTCAAGCGCAGCAAGGTGATGTGCGGGCACGCCCGGGTGGATTCCTCCATTGGAGGGACGTCGATGAGAGTTGCTTCGCGAAGGCCGACGACCGCCGTTTCTTCTTCCGGACATGATTCTTGTTGTTTCTTTGTCTTGAAGTTTTCGGTTCAAGTTTACGGATGAGGTTAAATGCGTGGACGAGATTGAGGACTAGAAGAAATTCTTGCCCAGGACATGAAAATTGCACTTTTTTGTTCCTCTGTTCAATTTATCATTGGCGTCTTGTTACCCTCTTGTTCACCGAAGTGGATTTTTCCTGCTTCTAGAACATAGTTCTACGTACTCAAAACAGAGCTGGAAACAGTAGCGACCAGGCTATGATTGCCAATGCCACGAAGAAGCGGAGCTGTATACTTCGCTCAAGCTATTTGCGTGCCTCATTGCTGTTCTCTTAACAGAAAGATCCGGTTGCCTGCCAATTCAGTCTCAAAGCCGCAGAGATAACTACGAAGTTGACGTTCTTTGACGATTCTGACACGAATGGACAAAGAAATTATTGTCCGGAAGCAACTAATTCAACTACGACCCGAAAACAAAGCGAGGATTGTTCGAGAACAAAGAGCCGATTTTCGCTCAAGAGCCTCACCAATCAGCTTTGCAAAATATGCGAAGTTTCATTAATTATGCATTGAATCGAGGCCAATGTCTTCCTCCAGCTCACTATCAGACTTATCCTCAACCATGGGGCAATCCCCAGTGCAGCAACTCACCATGTTAACCGAGCTAGCCAAGATATATAGCCACCCCCTACACGGGCGCGATCCAGAAGTGATGGATCGTTGCTACGATCACGATGTGATTGATGGCAGGATCCCGTTGAAAAGTGGATTAACACCACTCGACATCAAAGACTATCGCAGCGAACGGGAACTCAGATTTTACAATATCATGTTGGGGCATCAACGAGCTCGCTTCTGCAGTAAGTAATGCAGGGAAGAGTTGGTAGACACAGTTAATGAAATTTCCCAGTGTTCACTGCTGCTGAGCTCGAAGCTAGTGATGCGTGGGCTCCTGTAAGGACAGAGCCTTCCATCTCTCTTTCCCAGGTGCCTTTACACCCATTGATTGATAAGCCACAATGGGTTCATCCTCTTCCCCTTCATATGGCTTTGAATCCATTGAGGAACGGGAGACCTGGGTATTGGACGGTACGCACCCCTTGCCACCTTTCGTGTGTCGATCTGCTGAGATTTATACCAGGCTTCGAACGATATTGTCTGGGATGCGATGCTTCCATCTTTGCATCTCGCGAGCCAATATCTGTCTCAGGAAGATACGTTACAATGGTATAGAACCCGCATTCTCGCAATCCCAATGTAGCTAATCCTTTTAGGTGGTATTCATTATTCTTTGGTGACTACGATATGGTGGAGCTCAATAAGATTGAGTGGGGAAATTTCGATCAAATACAACCAGAAAAATTCTCCACCTATCATCCGCAGCTCTCGAGACAGACATATGCCAATATATATGACAAAGTTCAGCTAAAGTTTCTGGAATTATGCCCTAAGATTGAGATGCACATGTCTAGTGGCTTCGTATCAGATTTGCACGGAGATCTCGAGGGCTTTTGTGACGGCATTACACTAAATGAATCAAGTCAACAGGCCAATATGATATTTATTCACCTGGAACTAATTGAACCACTCTTTAACAAAAATATAACCGCGGCAGAGAGAATGTTAAACATCCATATAGTGGCAATTACTATATTGCATGAGCTATCGGTATGTGCCCAAAATTTCCATGCTGCCAGCACTGCAGTAGCGAGACTGACAATCTACCAGCACGCGGCGTGGCGGAACATTAGGGATGAGCACAAGATGAAAGCGGGAGAGCCTTATTTTGAAGACGAAGTGAGCACTGAGCTGTAAGTATCCGATCTAATACGCTGCTCAACCACTTCATCGCTGATACAAAACCCAAGAGGGTTCTCGATGCAAGGAATGGTCTGTGTAAACAGGAGGCTCTTGATTAGAAATTTATTAAAATTTAATAGGTTTGGGGTGGAATAGATGAAGGGTTCCTCGGCCCACACCAAGTGAATGCAAAAGGTAAGTCGTGTTAGCGCAATTTGTTTTCTTGCGCGCGCTGATGCGTGATACACCTAACACCGGAGGGCGAAGGGCGTCCCACATACAACAATAAAGTTATGCTGACCTGTAGTCTTTGCATGTAGGAGTACCGGCAGCTGGAGTTAATCGGTAAAATGATCCGGAAGGATGAAGCAGAAAAGGCTTGTATTGACAGAGCATAGACGACCCTGGAACAAATACATATGCGAAAAATTAAGTCCCGAATGGCCTACCATAAAAGGTTGGGTCTGTGAGACTACCTACAATTTGCCTTCACTGATTTCTTCTTAAAAGCCAAACCAGCGACTACAACGACTACACTACATACCCCGTGCATCTCGACTCGTTCTTCCACGAGAACAACCCTCTCTTCTGGGAATATTTTGTCAGAAAGGAAGTCCCTAAGAGGTATCGGTTCCATTCCTGGCCTGGGTTAACTCTCTAAAGAATCGGCCCAACAGGGACACATTTGCAACGAGGCACTTGGGGCACCAAATTCATTAAGGGACAGGGTCATGTCGGATTCTTCGAAGATCCTGCTCAATACAGACTCCAAGATCATATCATCATTGACGAAAGCATCATGTCAGAACTGGACGTCGCAAAGGCAAAGATGGAAAACGCTAGACGACAGCATGCAATAGATGTGATGTTCAGAATCCAGGAGATGGCAGCTGCAAGAAATTACGTTATAATCCCCCCAAATTCGAAGTATAGGCCCAAGGACGACGCATCCAAAACCGACGACCTCAACCCGGTTTTGCCAACGCCACAATGTCCACGCTTTGATGAGATCCGGAAAGCTCTATTCACCAGCCGAAAAGATCTCAGATGGGACAGTTTTAATTTCAATTTGTCAGAGCATATCCTCTATGCGTATATCAATAGATACGTACCCAATTGGATAACTCCCGACGAATGGAGAGATTTCTTAATCACATGCAATAACAATACAACACTTTTCTAGTAAGCCGTGTCACCCTGACTTGCGACTATATGCTAATTCTTCTCAGCTATGAATACATTGGAGGCCCACCTACCCCTCACCAAGGCTTTGTGACACGCAGCGGCAATGGGTGGCCACCGGCTTTACGAGAATCGAAACGGCGACAGAAACCTTCTAACGTCGAAATGGAATGCTTTCTCAAGGGCATGAGAAGAGTAAGGAGAAATAGTTGCAGACACTATTTTGACAATAGCATGTGGTTCGATTTTGACAAGAATTTATTGCGAAGGCTAGTCAACGACGCGTTGGCGAGCAGGACTTTTAATATGAATGGAAAACCAGTCAGAGGGAGTTTGACAGTGGCTGCATTTGACTGTTGTATTGCGGAGTTTGAAAGTCAAGGTTCATCTTGGTGGTAAGTTTGCGAAGCTTGCTCTGATGCAAAAAAAAAAAAAAAAAAATTAATTTACAAAGAACAATCTCAAAGTTCTATAAAAAGATTTTTATATTGAAATATCAACGAGTTTAAAAAAAAAAAAAAAAAAAAAAAAGATAATAAGATCAATACTAAAAGAAGGCAGCTTTGGTCCCCCAGGTATTATTCGGAAGAGTAATTGGAAAGAGGAAACATGGGGTATATTCCTTTAGACATGGGATGGGCTACGGAATCTAGCATGGATTCATAGAAGCAATGTTTACCTTAGGAAACCACCCATAAAAGAAACTCCTATACGCACAAACTGCTCAAAAGGGAAGTTGACAAAGAAGGACAAACTTGGACCACCTGCTAGAGAGTGGGCGCGAGAGATTTGCAGTAAGCATAAAACTTACGGGGGTAAGATTGAAAGCATAGATTTGAAGCTTACGAACTTAGATAAATAGTTAGAGCACTGGTTTCAAAGTTTATTACTACGTAATGCGATTTATACTCTTATTTTACTTCTACGCCTTTTTAGTGTCCCAGTCCTTTATTGCTTTCCAATTGAACTTTTTTATAATCTTTCAATACTTTATTATATTCAATTTTTTTATTCGCTAAATACAAATAACAAAGACCATATTAAAAAAAAAAAAAAAAAAAAACTTATTATATATAATATAAAAAAAAAACCAAAAAAAACATTCAAAGAAAAAGTATTTTTCAAATCCGTAATTAA
>MU119540.1:0-51161 GCA_014904845.1 Acephala macrosclerotiorum
TATTTATATTATTATAATTAATATAAATTTTAATATTTAATTAAAATTATATTTTTTTATATTATTTTTTTAATATATATTTAATATTTTTATTAAATATAATTTTAATTTTATAAAATATTTTTAAAATTTAAATATATATATATATATATATATTTTTATAATAATATTAAAAATAATATAAAAAAATATAATTTTAATTAAATATTAAAATTTTATTATTTTAAAATATTATAATAAAAATAAATTTAAAAAATATTAATATAAAAAATTAAAAATAATTAAAAAAATTTAAAAATTATAATTTATTATTTTTAATATTAAAAACGAAATTATTAATTTAATTAACGTTTAAATAATTTATTAATAAATAAAAATTATTACATCAGAAAAAATTTTTATATGCTAATTGGTTGTCAATAGTACCAGCGGCTTGCCAATAGCGCGCACTACGCAGTAATTGCATGTCTAAAACTTTGGCGCCCAATGATAGTCGATTGGCAAGTGGGTCCGGGCCAATAAGAACACCAAAACTCTCGGCTCTCGGGCGGCTGCAGACGGCTGCGAGCGGCATTTATGCAGCCATACTTAATCAATTGAGCCGCTCAGCCTCTAAGTGCCTCATCTTAAGCTCTCAACACTGATTAACTGCGGCACTCGCTCGCAGCACTCACTAGCACTCTCTACGCGCGTAAACTTTGCTTGAATCGATCGATTCTACGATCAGATTTTAAATAGCGTTAATATTTTCAATTTTCATTCTTATCCATTTGCATGATTTATGAGACGGTGAAGATCTATTGGTCGGATAAGGCGCGGCCGCTAGTCTGCATATAAGTCTTGGCGAAGAACACTAAAACTCAATAAGTTCTAACTTTATAGTTTAATATCTCAATGCGCGCTCGATAGATTTACTTGAAACTCTTATAATAGACTAAATAAGTACTATAAATTATAAGTTTTAAATATCTAAGTATTTAGTCTTAAGCTAATACTATTAGCAATGCTTTGGCACTATTGGCATCGAGCTGGCGCTATTAGTATTAGACTAAAATAGTCGGTAGCGCTGGTAATCGATTAAGTTGCCATTGGCTCGCTAATAACGCTACTAGCGCACGTGTTTTTCGATAAAACGACTGGCAAAAAATATTTTTTCTGATATATAAAAAAATTATAATTTAAAATAAATAAAAATTATTAAAAAAAAAAAATTTAATTATAAAAATATATTTTATTATCGAGTTTAAAATAAAATATTAATATAAATAATAATAATAATATTTTATTTATAAAAAATATTAATATTAATATTTAATAATTTAAAATTTATTTAAATTAAAAATTCGAAAAAAATATTATATTAAATTTTTAATATTTATTTTACATTATATAATATATAATTAAATTTGTATACGTAATTAAATTTATTATTTAATTCGATTTATTATTTTATATAAATCGTTTTTTTAATTTTATTATATAAAAATATAATTTTAATATTTATTCAATTAATTTTTTAATTTAAAGTAATTATTATTATAAAAATCAATTTACAATTTATTAATTTAATAATTGTAATAAAAATCTCAATAAAATCAAATTTTTTTTATTAATTATTATAAATAATATATCGAGTTTTATAATGAATAATTTAATTATTTAAATCGCGTATATATTTATAAATTTATTTATTGAAAAATATTTATTAATTTATTAATCGTTTAATTAAAATTTAAATATTATTTTTTTTATTATTTTTTTTTATTTATTAATATTTAAATAATTTAAAAAAAATATATTTAAAAAAAAAATTTAATTATAAAATAAAATTTTTTATTAAATTTAATATTATTTTTAATTTTTAAATTTATATTTTGTTTTATTAATATTTTTATAAAAAATAAAAAATTTAAAATATTAAAATTTTCAATTTTCAATTTTAAATATATTTATAAAATTTTATTTATTATTCGAAAGAAATTTTTTGCTTTTTATAATAATAAATTTTAAAATCTTATAAATATTTGAATTTTTATATAAAATTTTAAATTAAAATATTTAAAAGTAATTAATATATTTAAAATTAAATTTTTTTTATAATAATTTAATAATAAATTTTTTTTTTATATAAATTAAATTTTATATATTTTCAATCGAATAATATTTAATATTATAATTATATTATTATTATTATTTAAAAAATTTAAAATTTATAAAAGTTTTTTTAATATATTAAAAATAATAAAAATAAAACGTTTTATATTAATAATAAACAACGATTTTAAAAATAAATTCAAAAAATTTTAATTTTATAATTTTTTTTTTTATAATATAAATATTATATATTTAATAAATACGATTATTGTTTATAAATATTTAATAAATATAATTTTTTTTTATATTTAATAAAAACGATTTTATAATTTAATTTTTTTTTTATTTTTTTTTATTTTTTTTATTATTATATATAAAAATAAATTATAATTTAAAATAATTTAAATTATTATTCGAATTAAATATTAAAATTTTTAATTATTATTTCAACGATTATTTATAATATTATTTTAATACGTTTTATTATATTATTTATTTATAAATTATATAAAATGATTAATTTAAAATAAATATTTATATTAATAAAATTAAATTAAAAATTTTTTAAAATATATATTTTTTTTATTTAAAAATATACAATTTAATTGTAATAAAAAATTTAAAAAAATTTAAATTTATTAAATATATTAAATTTGTATTTTATAATATATATTTCGATTTTTTTAATTTTATTATAATAAAAATAAATAAAATATTTAAAATCGTTAAAATATTATTTTAAATTAATATAATATTTATAAAAAGTTTTTTTATTTGTTTTTTTAAATACGTTTTATAAATATATAATACGAAAAATTATTTTAATTTTATATTTTAATTTTTTTTTTAATTTAATTAAATTTTTTGTATTAAATAATATATATATATATATATACAAATAAACTTTTATATAGCGATCTTTAAAATAATAATATTTTAGTATTTAACAATACGATAATCGAAACAGAAAGTTTTTTGCTTTAATTTAAGGATTTCTTTTTATATAACGAATATCGTTAATTTTCGAGATATCGAACTTGTTTTTTCTTATACAAATCGTTAATAAAAGTGCAAATTCGATACTTTTTCTAGTAATACGAAATGTTCGATATTGCAAGCGAGCAAAATAAAAAAAAGAATAAAATATTAACAGTTTAAACTATCGATCTCACTATTTTTCAGACTTTATTTACGCTTAATTCTACATCGAATACAACTTCGAATAGTACTTTTGAACTCTTGAAAACTATTAAATGACGTCGTGCGATGACTAATATCGATCGAAGGAATATACGTCGATATAAACAAGAGAATCTCTCTACGAAGTATACTGAGATTACTATGTGATTTTTAAACAAGTTCAATTATAAGATTATTCAATTTATAGTCATAGACAGTCTTAGCGCTAAGTACGATTGCTTTGATTATAATAATCGAAAAAACAAATACTTTATTTAAACAAAGACTATTTCTACTGATTATTCTCTTTATAATACTACTTTATTCGAATAGTAGTAAGTTATGCAAAAGAAGAAAACTATAATTACTAAAGAAATTTTAAAAGTAAAAACATACGATATTTGATTTCTTTTTTCTTAGTATTGCGATTTTTTAGAATCAAAATAGTCTAATGAATAATTCAATAGATTCAATAATAGATACAATATCAAAGAATTTATTATTTATAGTAAAACTATTTCTATAGAAATCAATACCTCTGAAAACATTCAATTTATAGTAGAATGTAAAATTGTTTGCAAAGATTATTTACTTTGAAACGTTTTAAATATAAATAAAACGATACTTTTTTAAAAGTTTTCTTTAAATAAAATTCTTATTACAAAGAGTAGAAATAATTCTAAGTAAAAGAAAAATAAAATTACTTTCGCGTTTATTATTAATATCGACGATTTAAAGAAATTCGATCTTTGGATTATTGGCAAAATAAAAAATTCTCGTTGTTTTAAAAAAATCAATCGATATTTTTTAAAAGTCTATTATCGATACAATAAAACGAAATAAATAATTAGTTTTGTATACAAAGATTACTTTGAGTAATTTAACAATAAAATAAAAATCGAAAATAAATTTTTTTTTTTGTTTATAAATAATTTTTTTGAACATAAGTTAATAGTCAAGCTTTGTAGTAAATCTAATGCATTGAGTAATATCAAAGTATTATTTTTGTTTAAAAATACTATTTTTTACTAGCAATTTTACGATCAAAAGATTATTAATAGTTTCAAATTATATTATTGCAAACAGTAAATAGTTTTTATGATCAAATACTATAAAAAAAACACAAAATTTTTCAAGTTAATAATATTGTTTTATATTATTAATTGAACAATTTACACTTAGAATAATTATATTAAACAATAAATTATTTTTAATTACTAGTGAAAATCTACTTTTATAATTTCAATAACTAATAAATTTAATGAGTATATTAATTTAAATAATATACTTATTATTATAAAAAAAAACAAAGTTATTAGATTTTACTTAATACAAAGTATTTAATTTATTCTACAAATTACTAATTCTTTTTCTATTTCTCAATTTTTAATTTCAAAAAATAAAATTATTACAAAGGATCTAGAGATTATTCTTACTAATATTGTAATTAAATATGAGTCTATTAATGAAATAAATAACTCTAAAAATAAGAAAAAAAAAAAAGTACTAATTGTTTCTTATAAAAAGACTCTATTTGCTTTAGAACAATTCTCGTTGTATGAAAAGCAGTAAAAAAATAGTCTAATTAAAGTAATGCGCAAGATTAATAGTATCAAAAGTACTTTACAATCTCGAAAAACTCAAATAACAAAGTAAAGACAATTGAATCAAATGAATTTCATTTTTAAGTAAATAAACAACTTTAGAATTAGTAGAACAGAACTCTAAAACAATTAAAAAAATATATATTTTTATTCATTTCCACGTGATTTTCCTCTATATAACGATTTCTGATTAAATCGTTAATAATTTGATCTCTCGAATATATCGCTATATAGAGATTTGTTTGTATATTTTTAATATAAATACGATTAAAATTCGATATTAAAACTTTTATTAAATTAATTTAAATTTTTTAAACGTTTATTTAAAATATATTATATATATTATTTATTATTAATTTAAATTATAAATGTTATTATTATAATCGATTTAAATAATTCGTTATTAAAAAATTAATTTATTAATATTAAAATAAAATGAAATTTTAAATAATTATAATAATAAAAATAATAAAAAATTTGTTTTTAATTATTAAAATTATATTATTATTATCGAATTTTATTTTAATATTTATTCGAATAAAATTTAAATAAAATACGAAATTAATTTCGAGTTTCGAATAATAAATAATATTATATATATATAAAATTAATTCGTTTTTTCGAATAAAATTTTAATCGATAAAATAATAATATTTTTCTTACGTAATTTTAAATTGTATTTATCGATTCTCGTAATTATATCGAATTTTTTTATTAAAAAATCGTATTAATTTAAATAATTTTTATTTATAAAATATATATTATATATATTTATTATTAAAAATAAATATATTAATAAATATATTTTTAATTTACGAAATAAAAACTTTTTAAATTTTAATAAAAATTATAAAAATATTAAACGTAAAAAAAACGAATAATATTAAAATATAATAATTAAATAATTAAAAAAAAAAAATTTTATTTTAAAATAATAAAAAAAATATATATAAATAATTTAAAAAATTTATATTACTATTTTTAAAAATTGAAAAATATAAATATAAATATTAAAAATATATATTTTATAAATAATAAAAAAAATATTATAAAAAATAAAATTGTAAATAAAAAAATATTATTAATTTTTTTTAAAAATAATAATAAATTCGATTATTAATTATTAATTTATATTGTAATACAAATTTATTTTAATATATTTTTTTTTTAATTTTAAAATTAAAACGAATAATTATAATTTTTTTTATAATTTTTTTTTTAATTAATTCGTTTTTTGATACGTTTTTTTTTAATTTAAAAATATTTATTAAATACAATTTTCAAATAAAATTTTTTTATAATATATTTAAAAAAAAATATAATAAAATTTTTTTAAAATTTTTTTTATATAAATAAAATAATATAATAATACGAATTAATAATTGTTTTAATAATTACTTTTTTTTTATAATAATTACAAATTTATTAAATATAATTATTATTTAAAATTATAATTTAAAATAAAAAAAATAAAATTTTTTTTAAAAAAAAAATATAATTATATTTATTAATATTTTTAATATTATTAAAATATATATTAAATTTTAAAATTAAAATTAATTATTTAATTTTATTAATAAAAATTTAATAGTATTTTTTTAAAATTATTAATTATATTTTTTTTTTCGCGAATTATAATATAGTAATATTAAATTTATTATTAATTATATTTTTATTTGAAATTTGAAATTTATTTTATTTATTTAAATATTTTTAAAATAAATTATTATTTTTTTTTTAATTGCAAATAATTTTATAAATATATTATTAATAATTTTTCAACAAAAATAATATTTATTAATAAAAACATTATTAATTTTTCAATTTTAATCGATTTAATTAAATTTGTAATTATTATATAAAGAATTATAAATATTTATACGAATTTCAATAATAATTTTAATATATTTTTAATAAAATTCGTATATTTCGAAATTCTTTTTATTAAAAAATAAAATTTTTATTTATAGTTTAAATAATAATAAAAACGAAAAAAAATTATAAAAAAAATTTCATTTAAATTATTTATAAAAAAATTATTTCGAATTAAATAAAAATTTAAATTATATTTTAATTAAAATTTAAATTTAAATTATATTTTAATTTATTAAATTTTTTATAATTTTAAAAATTAATTTTTAAATTTTTTTTTAAAAAAATTAAAAATTAAAAATTAAAACGTAAAATTTAATATTTTTAATTTTAATTTAAATATTTAATTTTGAGAAAATTAATAAATAATTATTCGTAAAATTTATTTAATAAAAAATATTTAATAAAATTTAATTTTATAAAATACTTCGAATTTATAATTTATTAAACGATTATTTTATATAAAAAAATATATATAAATTTAAAAAAAATTTATTATTTTATAAAATTTTTTCAAAAAAATTTTTTTTATATATATACGTTTAAATTAATTAATTTTATATATAATTTATCGTATAATTATTTTTAATAATATAATCGTATTTAATGAAATAATAATTATAAAAAAAATTTAAATACGTTTTTATTTTAAATATTAAATATTCAATTATCGTAAACGATTTTAATTTAATTTTAATTATTCGAGTTTATTTTCAATTATTTAAATTTATTTTTAATTATTTTAATAAAATTTAAATTATTTTATATTAATAATATTATTTTAATATATTAAATATATAAAAATAAAATATATTTTTCGAAATAAAATTTATTATATATAAATAATATTAAAAATTTTTTTTAAACGATTTTAAAATAATTTTAAAAAGTATTTTTTTTATTAATTTTAAAATGTTTTTAAAATAATTATAAAAATTTAAAAAAAATTTAAAAAAACGATTTTATTTAATAATATTAATAATTTTATTTATTTTTAAATTTGTAATTTTTAAATTTCGAAATTCGAAAATATATATATTTCTTTTTTTTTAAATTTTTTTTTTTAATAATTTTTAATAGAAAAAATTATTAAAATTAATATTAATTAATTATTTTATATTTTTTAAATTTAAAATAAAAAAATAAATATTAAAATATTAATTAATAATAAATTTTTTATATTTTAAATTTAAAAAATATTAATTATAATATATAATAAATAAATTTTTTTTTAAATTTATACAATTTATTATATTTATAAAAAAAAAATTTAAAAATTTTTATTTAAAATTTTTATTTTAAAATTTTATTATTTATTTTAAATATAATAATCGTAATAATAATAAAAATACTATTAAAAAATATATTAAATATAATAATTATAATATAAAAATTATAATATATTAAATAAATTTAAATTTAATATTTATAAAAATATAATTTAAAAATTGAAAATTTAAAAAAAAAATTATTTTATATAATAAAATATTTAATATATTATTTTTAATTTTTTTATTTATTGTTTTTTTTTATTTATATTATTTAAATTTAATTTTTTTTTATTAATTTTTTTTAATTAAATTTTTATATAATATATTAACGAATTTTTAACGTTTTTTAATATTATATTTAAAATATAAAATTAAATATTCGAAAATTCGATTTATTATATATTTATTAATTATAATTTGTTTTTAAATTTTTATTATTTTTATTATTTTATTATATTTTTTATATTTTATTTAATTAAATAAATTAATAAATATTATTATATTTTTTTATTTAATTTTTTTTTTTTTTATATTTATATTATATTATTTTATTATTTTGTTTTTTTAATTTATTAATAATAAAAAAAAATTTATAAAACGTTTTTTTATTTAAAAAAACTATTTATTATAATATTTAAAATATATTATTAATTTTTATTAAAAAAAAAATTTTTCGTTTTTTTTTATTTAAATTACAAAAATAATAATTTTTAATACGAAATTAAATTTTTTAAAAATATAAAAAAATTATTTAATATTTTAATATTTATTTAAATATTTATTATATTTTATATAAAATGTTTTTCTCGTTTCGAAAAAAAAAATTCGTTCGTCGATTCGTAAACGAATTAATCAATAAACGAAAATATTTTTTTTTTTACTCGATATATATTTTATTTTACAAATCTCGTAAAATCGTTTTTACGAAAAATTTTAAAATCTTCGATTTTAATAATTTATTCTTATTTCAAGTTTTAAATTAAAAACTTTTAATTTGAGCGTTTTATAAATATTTGAAATTAATATAATTATTGAGAAATAATAATTTGAAATTTTATCGAGTAATAAAATCAATAAATTAATAAGTTTTTTAATGTTTAAAATAAAAACGTACTATGAAATCTCATATTACTAAAAAAATACTCTTTAGAATTTTCGTTTTATATTTAATTATTACGATCGATTTAATCAATTTAAATTACTTTATTTAATATATAATTTCAAAAAAAATCTTTTTAAAATTTCTCTCGAGAATTATACAATCGTAAAACAATTCTAGTATTTAAATATTTAATATTTTAAACAAAAACGCATTTTTAACGAAGTTTTATATCAAGAAAATAATACTAGAAAAATACTCTTTAAAATTCTCGTTTTTATATTCAATTACTACGATCGATTCAATCAATTTAAATTACTTTATTTAATATATAATTTCAAAAAAAAATTTCTTTGAAACTCGCTTTAAAAGTTGTACAATTATAAAAATATCCAGTATTTAAATAAGCGTTTAAATGTCTAAAGTAAAAAATACTTTTAATAGAATTTTATATTAAAAGAATACTCTTTAGAATTCTCGTTTTTTATATCGAATTACTACGATCGATTTAATTAATTTGAATTACTTTATTTAATATATAATTCTAAAGAAAAACTCTTTAAAACTTTTTTTTAAATTGTACAATTATAAAAATATTCAATATTTAAATAAATATTTTAATATTTAAAACAAAAACGCATTTAAAGAATTTTAATATTTTTTATTAGAAAAACGATTATCGATCTTAGTATTTAAAACAGAAATATATTTGAGCAATTTTGCGATCGCGATTTTAATTGAATACAATTATATTTTATTAATTTGCGTAATAACGAATTAATAAAATTATTTAAAACTTGAAATATAAAAATATTTTATTGAGTTTCAATTTATTTATATATTTTATACAATTTGTATTAGTAAATAACTTTTAATTGTAATCGCATATAAATCGAAATTTTAATATTTTTTACGAAATCGATTATATATTAATTTGAAATTACTATATAATTATTTTTACTATTAAATTTTTAATAAATTAATTAAATCGCTTTATTTGAATACTTCGATTAAATTTTATTAAAATCGCTTATTATTGAAATAATTCGTATTACGTAAATTACACGTGATTTAAAAATTAATATTAATTTTTAAAACGAACAATTAATAATTCGTATTTTAATTTATTTAATTTTTATTTTAATTTTATAAAATTATTATATTCGTATTTTTAATTAATTAAAAATTTTATATAATTTATTTTTTATTTTTTTTATTTATTTATTTAATCGATTAATTATATATTAAATATTAAAATATTTATAATTAATTTTTAAAATTAATTTTTCAAATTTTTATTAATATACGTATAATTTTTTTTTAATAATAATATATTTATTATTAAAAAATAAAATAAAATATATATATATATATTTATATATTTAAAAAAAATTCTTTTTAATATTTTTATTTTAATAAGTTTTTATAAATTAAATATAAAAATAAAAATTAATTTTTATATATTTTTAATAAATTATAATTAAAATTTAATAAAAAAATAATAATTAAAAAAAAAATTTTAATTTTAAATTTTAAATTAATATTAAATATAATTGAAAAATTAAAATATAATAAAAAATTAAATAATAAAAAATTAATTTAAAATTAAAAATAAAAAATAAAAAAAATAATTAAAAAGAAATTTTAAATAAAAAATTTTTATATTATTTTATTTTTATAATTTTTTTAAAAATTTAAAAATTATTTTAATATAAAATTTTAATAAAATTATTTATAATTTATTTTAATTTTATATGATTTTCAATAATTTTTTTTTCGTATAAAATAATATTAAATATTAATATATTTTAATTAATTATAAAATTATAAAATTTTAATTATTTTTATAAATAATAATTATATTCAAATTAAAATTTAAATTCGAATAAATTTATTTAAAAAAAAATTTATAATTATATAATTTTTTTAATAACGTTTATTTAATTAAAATTTATATAATTCGTTAAAAATTTAATAAATTTTCGAAAAACGAATTTTATAAAATTTTTTTTTTTAAAATATTAAAAAATTCATTTTATAATAAATATATAAATTAAAAAAAATTAAAAAAAATTAAATTATATATTAAATATAATATATATAAAAAAATCAATTATAAATCAATATTATTATTAAAAATGTTTATTAATTTAATAATAAATATTAATAAAAATAAAATAATTAAAATTTTTTATTAAAATATAAATTGAAATATAATTTATTATAAAATAATTTTTAAAAATTTTATTAAAATATATTTTTTTAAAAATATAAAAAATACGATTTTAATAATTCATCAAGAAAAATATTTTTTGCCAGTCGTTTTGTCGAAAGACACGTGCGCTAATAGCGCTATTAGCGAGCCAATGGCAGCTTAGTCGATTGCCAGCGCTACCGGCTATTTTAGCCTAGTGCCAATAGCGCTAGCCTAGTGCCAATAGTGCCAAAGCATTGCTAATAGCACCAGCTTAAAACTAAATACTTAGATATTTGAACTATATAATTTATAGTATTTATTTAATCTATTGTAAAAGTTTGAAGCAAATCTATCGATCGCGCATTGAGATATTAAGCTGCAAAGTTGAGAGCTATTAAGTTTTGGTGTTCTTTGCCAAGAGACTAGCGGCCGCTTCTTATCCGACCAATCATTGAAAATATCGAAGCAATCGATAAGAATGAGAATCGAAAATATTAACGCTATTTGAAATCTGATCGTAGAATCGATCGATTCATGCAAAGTTTACGCGCGTAGAGAATGCTAAGAGAGTTTCATTAGAGAGTCTTGCAATTAATCGGTGTTGAGAGCTTAGATTGGAATGGGGCACTTAGAGGCTGAGCGGCTCAATTGATTAAGTGTGGCTGCATAAGGGCCGCGCGCAGCCGTCTGCAGCCGCCGAGAGCCGAGAGTTTTAGTGTTCTTATAGGCCCAGACTCACTTGCCAATCGACTATCATTGGGCGCCAAAGTTTTAGACATGCAATTACTGCGTAGTACGCGCCACTGGCAAACCGCTGGCACTATTGATAGTCAATTAGCATATAAAAAAAAATTTTGATGTAAAAATTTTAATTAAAATAATTTATTAAATTTTAAATATTTTTATAACGACGATTATATCGAATTCGTAATAATATAATAATATAATAAAAAAAAAATTTAAATAATAATAATAAATTCGATATATATAAATAAAATAATTAATTAAATTTATAAATCGATAATATTATTAATTCGTTTTATTTAATTAATAAATCGTAAAATTTTAATATTAATATAATTTTAAAATTATAAATAATTAACGTTTTTATTTAATATAAAAAATACAATAAAAATAAATTAATATAATTAAATAAAATTTAATTTAATTAATATAAAACTTCGTATTTTAAAATATAAAATTTTTAATTAATTCATTTATTACGTATAAATCTCTCGATTTTATTATTATTTTAAATGATTTTTATAAAAATTATTAACGAATATCTATAAAATCGTAATATTAAATTAAATTTTTTTTTTTTTTATAAAATTTATTGAAATTTAATATTAAAAATAAAATTGTTTTTATAAATTTAATTCGTTTTTTATGAGAATTCAATATTAAAATTTATTAAATACGAAAAAAAATAAATTAAAATTTAATATTTTATTTTTTATTTTTTTAACGATTGAAAAATAAAATTATAATTAATATAATTATATATAAAATTTTTAAAATTAAATTATATAATATAATTATTTTCGCGAATTATATTATTAATAAAAAATTTTCAAAATTTTTTTAATAAATTAAAAAAATAAAATAAAATTTAAAAAATTAAAATAAAATAAAATTTATAAAAATCAATTTAATATTAAAAAATTAATAAAAAAATTATTTTAAAAAATATATATAAAAAAATTATTTATTAATAAATTAAACGAAAAATTTTATTTTTATTTTTATTTTTATTTTTAATAATTTTTTTAAAAAAAAATTTATAAATATATTTTAATAAAATAATAATATAATAATAAATAATTTAATATTTATTATAATAAATTAAATTAAATATTTTATTTAAAAAAAATTTAAAATTATTATAAATAAATTAATAAAATAAAAAATTTAAAAATTTATATTTATTTTAAATATTAAAAAAAATTTTAATAATAATATTATAAATTTAAAATTTTTTAATAAAAAAACTAATTATAATTAAATATAATAATAATTATATTATTAATTTATATACGAATACGTTTATTAATTAAATTAATAATTTTATATTAAAAAAAATTATAAAAAATAATATATTAAATATTAATTTTTTTTTAATTTATAAAATCGCGAATTAATATAAAATGAAAAAAAACGAAAATTAATATAATTTTTTTAATATCAAATATATATTTAACGAATTGTATAAATAATTCGTTAATATTTATTAATAATAATAATAACGACGAAAATAAAATTTCGAATAATAATAATAATAAAAATATATTTAAAAATAAACAATTAAAATAATTTAAATATAATTATATTAATAATAAATAAAAATAAATAAAAATAATATATATATAAATTCGTTTATATATTATAATAATATTAATTAAAATATTATAAAATTTATTATACGTTTTAATAATTATTATTCGCTTTTTATTATAAATTTTATTAAATAATAAAAAAATAATATTTTAATTGAATTTAATAATATTTTTAATTTAATTAATAATAATAATAATAATAATAATAAATTTTATTGATTTTTATTATAATATCGTTTTAAAATTAATATTATTATAATTGAAAATATTAAAAATTCTCGAAATTATATAAAATTATATTATATTATATAAATTAAAAACGTTTATTATAAATAAAAATTTTATAATATTATTAATAAAAAATATATTATTTAATAAATTGAATTTCGATTTTAATACGCGATTATATATTATAAAAAATATAAATATAATTTTTAATTAATCGTTTTAAAATACAATATAAAATATAAAAAAAAATCGTAAAAAAAATACAATAAAAAAAATATTATAAAAATTAATATAATATTATATATTAAAAATTTAATAATTTTTTAAAAAAAAAATTTAATTTTTAAAATTATTTAAATAATTTAATTATTTTAAAAAAATATATAAAATTCGATTTATTAAAAAATTTTTAATTATAATTATTATTAAAATTATTAATAAATATATATAAACGTTTAATTTTTTTATTTATTAAAAAATTAATATAATTTTTTATTAATATTATTTATATTAAAAAAAATATTTATTAATCGTTTTATTAAAAAATATATATATTAATAATATTAATAATAATTTAATAATAATTTAATCGATTATTAATATTATTAATTATTTTATTTTAATATTAATAATATTAATTTAAAATTAAATATTTAAATATTTAAAATTTAAAATTTATAAAATTTATTTAATTTATTATAAAATTTTTAAATAAATTTATTGAGCGCATATTAAAATATTAAATTATAAAATTAAAAATTATAAAAATTTTAATATTTTTTATTAAAATTTATATATAAATTAATAATTATATTTTATTCGATTAATTATTAAAAATATCGAAATAATCAATAAAAATAAAAATCGAAAATATTAACGCTATTTAAAATTTGATCGTAGAATCGATCGATTCAAGCAAAGTTTACGCACGTAGAAATGCCGGTTTAATATGCGAGTAAGTGCACTACTCGATATTGGGAATTTAAATTGAGAAGCATTTAGAGACTGAGAGACTGAGCGGCTCAATTGATTAAGTGTGAGTACATAAGGGCCGCGCGTAACCGTTTGCAGTCGCCGAGAGCCGAGAGTTTTAGTGTTCTTATAAGCCGGGACCCACTTACTAATTGGTTGCCAATTGGCAATCGACTCTTTTAATTGGACGCCAAAGATTTGGACATGCAATTACTGCGTAGTGCGCGTCACTGGTAAACCGCTGGTACTATTGGCAACTAATTAGTATTAAAAAATTTTCCTGATGTAATTTATTACGACGAATACTACGATTAATTGAATTAAAAAGCGCGAAAAAGTTTATTAATAGTTTTATTTTCGTATTTTTAAATTATTATACGATCGAATTAATTATATAATAATAATAATAATAATAATAATAATAATAAAATTACGCGAAATATATTAAAATCGAAATTATAAAAATTATAATAATAATAAGAAATAAAAAAAAAAACAATAAAAAAAAATTATAATATTGAAAATTTACGATTTATAAAACGATAAAAATTTCGCTTAATATTTATCGAGATTTTATTAATTATATAATTCGAAATCGATAAATACTATTTTCGATTTCGTGAAATACGTATTCGATAATTTACTAAACGTAAAACGTTTATCGTAAACGGAAATATTATAATATTATTAATAAAAAATATATTAATAATAAAATTTATTATTTGGTAAATTGAATTTCGAATTTAATACGAGATTTTATATTACGAAAAATAAAAGCACAAAGTAAAAATAGAAGTATTAAAAGAAAAAAAGTATAATAAAAACGATAATTGGCAGATTTATCGAGAGCGTCGACTATATTGGACAGATTGACGACTTTCTTATCAAACTACTAGAGCAATATTCATTCCTCTTAATTGGCTTCAGCCGGCATACACCATACCGACTCTCGTCCAAAGGAATGCTTTTAGCGAACAGTGCCTTTGCTTACAAAGTAACATCACTTGAAATCAAAACATAGAATCAGAAGCAGTAAAGCAAGGTCCTCGTAAGCATCTTGTGTATTACATATTCTTTATTGATGCTATTTTCCCAGTAAGCAAAGCAGACAACAACAAAGAAACGAAAACATGGATAGATTCTTATCTCTTTGTTTGAAATCTCGGTTTATTTCAATTCAATTCAATTCACTCGAAACGCCAAATCAGGGAGATCCCTCTTCATTTGCCGATTACATTTTTAATGTCTTTAATAGCGACAATTCCAGTTTAGTTGATTTCAAAAAGTTTGCTGTTACACTTAGTATCACAAGCAGCGAAAAGATGGAAAACAAGCTCGATTTAATCTTCCAATTCTATAATATTAACGATGATAGAAAGATTAGTTATAACGAGATATTAGCTATTGTCGAAGCATTCTATAAGATGGTATATCTTTATTTTCCGTTTCATCGAGGCAAGGTCATATAATTCATACTCCTGATCCACGTCTCGTTCTCGCAGCTTGCATGCAACTGACATGAATACCCCAGGTCGAATCTATAGTTAAGCTCCCTGCCGACGAAGACACGCCTAAGAAGCGCGTCAAGAAAATCTTTCGCATAATGGACAAAGACGAGAACGGCAGCCTGGACATGGAAGAATTCAAGGAGGGAAGCAAACGCGATGAAACCATTATATCGGCACTATCTCTCTACGACGGCCTCGTTTGATTTCTCACCACTTCGAACAAGTTGCTATTTCTGGTACCACACTACTTTCAATGAGCAGCCATTTCTGCCATCATACTTTTGCATCCATTGACCAAGCAGCTATTTCTGGTGCCACACTTCTATCAAGCAGCCAGTTTTGCTGTCTCACTTTTGCATTCCTTGCACAGGCAGACAGATCTGTTGTCACACTTCGCATCCTTTCAACTAGTAGCTATTTTACTACCACACCTCTTCCAACGAGCGGCCATTTCTGTATCACACTTTTACATCGTTGGAATGAGCAGCAATTTCTGTTGCCACACCACTTCCAGCAAGGAGCAAGTTTTGCAGTCACACTTGCGCATCCTTCCCAGAGGCAGCCAACGTACTGTTGTGCAGGAAGGTGCCTTTCAGACTCATCAACGAGGTGAATGATCCCAGCACAATCTTGCGTGGTCTCTCGAAGGGAAACCATCATTCCCTTGCGCTTTACTTTTTATTTTTCTCTTTCCACTCAGCGACTTTCCTTTTCAGGTTGTCCAAACGAAACTATGAAGCCCAGATCTCAATGAACCTGTCTCTGATATCTCGACCTTTCATGTTTGGCCAGGCAGCAGTTCTTGCTTGAGATTGATTTCAGTTTCTGGCTCGATACAGGTTTGATACAATTGCTAGGCCCCATATAGACATCTGGTTTTTGTCTTGTACGGTACATTAGGAATCAGGAGCATAGAGAAAACCAGGAGACTGGAATGGCGGATTCAAAGTTAAAGGTGAGAAGTGTGTATCCGTGGAAAAGAGGCGAGAGGCGGCTCAGGCGGGCATTGTCGTTAGCGAAGTTCAAAAATTGTTGCCCAGGCTTCTCTCGCCCTACTTAATTATCCTCCTTATTTATATCTCGAAAATTCCATCAATATAAAAGGAAAATATCTTGAGTCGGATTCAGTCATGATCCAGGGTTCACGAGTACGCCCAATCCGGCCTTACCTGCCCTATCACATCCTGTCTATTCTCTGCCCTCCGCCCATCCGAGCCCTCATCTTCCACAACAACAGCAACCCTATTCCCTCTTCCCAACTCCTTAATAGAAGCCCTCAGCCTCCATGTTCTACCTAGATCCACACCTGCCCCCGTATTCGCCAGTGTTTCCGGCTCCGGTGACCTCAGCGCCAGAACAAGGAGTTCACCAAGTCCAGACCATGCCTCACTACTCCAGCGTTTCGAGAAAACGATGATAGAGATGTGGAGCAGCACGGTTGCGGTATGTAAAAACAATACAACAAAGGCGAGGATTGTTGTTAGGTCTGTAAGACCGTACGCGTAAAATCTCTGAGCGGTGTTGAGCGCAATTATTGTACAGTTTGCGAGGTCTAGGGGCTTGTCTATTTCGGTGTTCGAGAAGTAACTTGAGGCACCGATCGGATCGCACCCTTCCCATAATCCTGAGCTGTTTTGGACCCCTACACAAAAAGGGAAGTTGGAGGCAATCTTTGAAAGCCCTTCTGTTATCCCGAGCGAGATCCCTGCGGATAAGCAGCCCAATGCTGGATCTCCAGGGGCATCAAGACCCCATATATCAGCACAGAATGTGGTGACATTGCCGAAGTAGCTAGTGTTTCCGACGGGATTCGTGCCCTGATTGAGTTTGGTCAACCATTCAACGTCCAAAGAAATATTGTCTGCCGAGGTATTGAGAAGGGCAGAAGGCTGGGGCTTTTCATAGGCAAACTCGAGATTGACGTTCGGCTGTGTGTTTGTAGCGTAAAGATCAGAATCGATCCACTTCGCTGAGATGAGACAAAGGGTCACCGTGTAGTTGTTGAGGTAAATAACCGCAGACGAGAATTGCGTAGGCGGAGTTACTTCCAAGATGTTGCTATCCAAAAACGCCATACCTGTCATATTGATCGAAGCTGGAAGAAATTGGCTTTGTAATTGGGCCGTTACGAAAGGATCATATGTCAATCCTGAGGAGTATGGAAACGTATACGTCGAATTGTGAGTTTGATCTGGAATACCGAGCATCCGGTCAACGAACCAACTCTGGCGAGAACACTCGGTAATGACAAGCGGTTGTTTCCAATTAAAGGTTCTTCCCGTGTCCACCTCATAGGCCTGTGGCTTGATCCGAATAGGCCAGCTGTAGAAATCCGTGGACCCCTCCATGACGAAGGCCTTTTCCACCTCTACATAACCATTAATTTTATCAACAGGAGTTGTCGCATAAGATTGCACTACACTGAATGCAGTGTTGTTCGCACCGCTCGCTACCCCAGTATCTGTCCCCATAACCACGTTGAGAGTCCTTGGATAGGTCTCGTTAGACTGTCCCTGAACAGTGATATTGTAGACTTGACTGCCATATCCAATAAATTCCCCACCACCTGGTTTGAGTTGTTTGATGATGTCGGACAGCCCAGCCCTTGGACAGGTATACGTATCAGGAGCTGAGGGATTGCTATAATCGCAAGCTTCCGGACTGTATTTGGCTGTGATATTGCCAGGGTATATGCCTGCAAAGTTTGAATTGAAAAACGTAGTACGCATATTTGTGCCCTTATTAGATCCATAAGGAGGCTGCCACCAATCCTCCCTTGGAAGCATTGTAATTGCAGAAGACGGCCCGACAATAGCTACAAGAATGAATACATAAACAAGCAGTAAGATGGTCCCGACATCTTTCAAGGTGAAATAGCGGGCTTTAGAGCATACTGCCCAAAAGCTTTTGCTCCCCAGGAATGTTGGTGAGCCAATCTCGAAAGACGACGTGATTAGACCAAGCTGGAGGCCTTGCTGTTTTGTCCCGGAGGAAAAAATCAGTCTGTATCGTATATGATGGAACAGTATACATGACAGAGAAGCCACTATTAACCCTTCGTGTAGTTTTGCCGCGAACTGAAGAGCATTGAGGACATTGGTTCCTGGCCAAGGAGGAATCCAGAAGATGTGTCCAAGATAGAGTCCCAATAACCCAAATGTTATTCCCACTGGAAGGAAGTGAAAGATGAAGAATTCTTTCAAAATGTATCTCTTCTTCTGACTGTAGACAATCTTTGGGTCTTCCATGTTTCGCTTGCTAAAATTTTATCAACAACGACCGGAATCTTGATTTGCCATTCGTCCAACGAACCTTGGTAGCAACTTCTTCCAAAGGTGTCTCTTATTCTTTTCCGAGACTGATGAGTCCACAGTATCGGAATTCGGCACGAGCTCTGTTCCATGATCGCTGTCATCGTCTTGCGCAACATCGGGATTGATCAGACTTCCATCTCTCACTGAAGATGCAAAATTGCGATGCTCAGTATCAGCGAGCGACCTGGCCCGATTTCCAGAAACCGAATCGTCGACTAGGATTTCCGGATCCAGAAGTGCGATTGTTTCCGAGGTGCCTTCTTGTCTCAAGGTTTCGTCAATCAGAATTTGAAGAGAACCTTGACTCGGTAGTTCCGGAAGATTTGAATATCCAATGTTCTGAGCTCCTGAACGAACAGGCCCGTGAACCGAGGGCTTTGGTCGTTCTTGATTCATATTGATCTACTAGCAGTAGCCATCAGGTGGCTTGCATCCAGTTCGCAAATGTGGATTTAAACCGTTGAGCATTTAGCAGAAGCGTATGGAATCCGCTGGTTGAGAAAACTTAATAGAAGTAATTGAACGGCTAGCTGTACGGAAGTGTGATTGCGGCATCTTTGCAAGCATCTCTTGCTATGTTTGTGAGGTCGATTCTGGAAGCGAAGAATGGCAGACGCTCCTCTTCTTATAATTCAATTGGAGGCTATCTCTGGCCCCCAAAGCGGAGTTCGAACACCCACCACTGTCATTAGTTCTTTTAGTTTGAAGGAGCTGTCGTGCGTTCAGCTGTTGCTACTCTGGCCAACAACCATCCTGGTTTTCAGCCACGCGACACGACAACCTGCAGCGATCACAAAAAGATGAACGCCCATTTATGCTCCCAACACCCTCTCAATGGCTCTTTAACTCGAGGGGACTTTTATTTCTCGGCCAGAACAACCACGAGAGCTTCAGGCGCTAGTGTATCTTGACCTTTTAAAACAAGGCTCGCGGTCATCGATTTTCAAATCTGGTTATCATCACTTGAAGACTACGGCCTTCCACTTTCCCTGTAGCATCCTAAACTCACTGAGGTAATTGCATGACGCCATTAGAACAGAGACAAGAGTTAAAAATACAAAACCTCTCGAAGTTGAAGCCCAGGTGAAATCAGAGAAGTGATATTGTGTCACCTGATATGGTCACGGGATATCCTTTCATTTGGAGTTTTCTTCCTTTGTCGCAATGGTGTCCTGTTAGGGAATAAACCGCTTGTCGGAAAGGTTTCAATTAATTCTTCAAAGGAAAGGAAAGCATATGTTGTCAGAAGGAGCTGCGTTGCACGTGACTGTCGAAAGGGGCAAAGGGTAGGTACCTGGTGTCGCTAAGCTTCCCCGCTTCTTCGGCATATCGCGTTCGCCTACCTTACGAGCCTGGGATCAAAGTCTGTGCTTTTCAGGGCATCACCATCACTATAATCAATTTAATTAGGGGTTGCCTACTCACAACGCTCTATTAATACATGAACCCAATGCTCTTATTTATCAATCAACTCATTAATCCATTTTTGTGGGATTCTATCCTATTCTTCTAGTACAAACTGGCGCATTTCATTCTCATTAGTAGGCTGTTTGTGCCGCCGGTGAAGCGATTGATTGATTCACCGCCAGCACTTCTTAATAGAGTTCATATTAGAGCTTATAGAAGAATGTGGCATTAATATAATCCTATGCTTTGTTCGATACTAGGTATAGTAGTTGTAAATCGACTTGTGGCCGTGAGTAGAGTTCCTATTCTTTATAAATAAGGGCTCTAGCTCTAGAGTATGTGTGTAGGCCTCAAAATCCTCTAAAATGGACTCGATATAAAGTGTAAAGATTTGCGAGAAGTAATCTTTTTGTGTGAATACTCTTTTTTTGCTAGATCTCTCGATAAATAGTAAAGAACTCTTATAATTATATTTAATTGTTCTCCAAGTATTTATAAGTGTAGTGCCGCCGCGATAGAATTGATACTAGATGCAGTTGTCGCAAAAACGCTCGCAGAGATTCCGGGTAATTTTCTATTTGATTGTCTTTTCATTTACTAAGAATGTAATTTCATTAGACTATAAGACTTTTCTCTATTTATACTCTTTTCTCCAGAAGATATACTCAAGCCTTTAGACTATTCCATTGTTTGCCTGAAGTAATGTAAAGTAGAGCTTTTGGCATACTACACATTTGAAATAGTCGGTTTCTTTTAATCGGCGTTCGAGCGTTTAGGCACTGCATTTTAAATGCAACTCATTATAGAGGTATTGAAAGTCAAGGATTCGATGCTCCTAAGAAGAACCAACGTAAGCAATAATCCAGCGTATTTGCGGCCTATTTAATATTCGAAGTCGACTAGTACGAGAGGGTCGAGCGCGCTTTAAAGCCTTATAATGAAGCACTTTACGGATCGTAGAATAATTAAGCTTATAGTACTTTTCTAGCTTTAGAATTGGAATGCCAGCAAAATTCATAAGTTGACGTATCGCTTTTTTATATTTTGTAAGAATTTCGAAGCTTAGAAAGTGCTTTGAATTAAGTAGAGTAGTAGTTATAATTAATTAAAAAGTCGGTGCGTTCGAAAGTGAGATTATCGCAATTAGTTCGCTAAAGTAATTTATAAAATACAGACTTTTGATCCCAGGCTTATTAAAAGCAAAGATTGTAAACGAGAAATTGTTAACGAATAGTTCTGGAATTGTTAAGTTTTAATACCGATTTTAGAATTGTTAAAAAATGTAATAACGATTATACGATAATTCTTTTTGTGAAATTATTTTTTTTATATAATTATTTTTAAAAAATAATTTTTAACGTATTAATTATTACGAACTAATTATAATATTAAAATATTATAATTTGTATTAATAATTAGAAATTCGCGATTATTATAATAAAAGTATTAAAAAATTAATATTATTTTTTTATAATTATAATTATATTAATTAAAAATTTTCGAAATTTTCGAATTTTCGAATTTTCGAATTTTAAATTTTTAATTTTATTAAAATAATCGAATATTTAAAAATTGTAAATTTTATTATTAATTAAAAAAAATATAATATTTTTATTATTAAAAAAAAATTTTTTGTTTTAAAAAATTTAAAAATTTAAATTATAAATATATAATTATAATTGAAAACTTTAAATATTATAATAAGAATATTTTTTTTTAATAAATTAATCTCGAAATATTAAATGTTTTATTTTATTTAAATTTATATAATAATATATTTTTTTAATTTATATATTTAAATAAAAAAATAAAAAATAATTTAAATAATTTATAAACGAATTTTTGAATTTAATATTTTAAAATTTTTTTTTTAATAATATTAATTTAAAATCACTTTATTAATAATTTTAATAAAAAATTAAATATTTAATATTTTTAATAAATTTGAAAAATTTGAAAAAAAAAATTTTTCAAAGAAAAATAATATATTTAAATATTAAAAATATAAAAATATAATAATTTAAAATTTAAATATTAAAAAAATAATAATTAAATAATATAATTTAATTTAAAAATCGAATTTTTTTTATTTTATAATTAAAATTTTTTTTACAAAATTTTATTAAATATTTGATTTAATTTTTTTTAATATAATTTAAAAATTTTAAATTTTTTATTATTTTTTAAAAAAAAATTTTTAATTGAAATTTAATAAAAACTTATATTATAATATTAAATTATTATTAATATATAATTAAATTTTAAATAATAAATTCAAATATATAATAAAATAAATAAATTAATATAAAAATATATTTAAAATAATTTTTTTTTTTAAAATTCGTTTTTAAAAAAATCTTATAAAAATATTAATAAATAAATTTAAATTTTTTACGATTTATTAAATTTTTTTTATTGTTTTTAATTGCGTTTATTTTAATAATTTTTTCAATATAAATTTAAAAATTAATTAATATTTGTAATTTAAAAATAATATTAATAATTTTTTATCGTTTAAAATTTAATTATTTAATATAAATCGTTTATTTAATTCGCGTTAATTTTTATTAATTTATTAATTAATTTCTCGATTTTTTTATTATTAAAATAAAATAAAAAATTTATTTTATTAAAAAACGATTTTCAATTTATAAAATTATTTAATTATTATATTTATTTAATTGTTAAATTTTTAATAATAATATTTTTTTTTAAATTTTTTTATAAGTTTTTTATTTATTTTACGAAATTTAAAAATTGTTTTTTATAATTTATACAAAAAAATAATAAATATTTTTTAAAAAATAAAAATAAATTGAAAAATTGAAAAAAAAAAAATTAATAAAAATAAAAATAATTTATAATCGCGATTTAAAAAATTTAAAAATTTTATTATTAAAACAATTATTATTAATACAAATTATTTTATTATCGTAAAACGTTATTATATATATACGATTATTTATATTTAAAAAAATAAAATTAATAAAATAAAATAATATTTACGAAATCGTAAAAAAATTTAAAAATAATAATTTCAAATATTTATATATAAAAAAAAATTAAAATTAAAATTAAATCGCGAATATAATTTTAATTTATAATAAAATCGTATATTTTAAATTATTTTATAATTATATTTTAAATTATATATTTTATTCAAATAATTATTTTTAAAAATAATAATAATAAAAATAAAAATAATATATTTTTTAATATTTATTAAACAAATAATCGATTAATTAAATTTTTTTTTAAAAAAAAATATACGTTTTTAATAAAATTAATTAATTCGTAAAAAATGAGATTTTAACGTATTATTATAAAATTATAATATTTTTAATATTATAAAAATTAAAACTATTATTAAAAGTATTAATTTTAAATATTATTTTAATAATTTTTAAAAAAAATTTAAAAAAAATTTAAAAATTATAATATTAAAAATAATTACTAAAAAATATTATTAAAATTTAATTTTTTATAAATTTTTACAATTTTTAAAATTTAATTTTTTTTAAAAGATTTTAAAAAAAAAAATTTAATACGCGAAATTAATTTATAATTAAAAAATACTAATTTTATAATTGAAAAACAAATTATAATAATTTTATTTAATATATTAATAATAATCGATTTTATTCGACGTAATAATTTTATTTAAAATATTATTAATAATCGTTTTTACTCGAAATAATATACGATTTCACTCGATATAATAATTTTAATTTAAATTTCAATAATTATTTCTTTGAATTTTTATAATTATTTTTATAATTTTAATAATTACTTTTAAAAATTTAATAATTATTTTTAAAATTTTAAATAAGAAATAATAAAATTCTTTAAATATTTTTAAAAATTTTATTTAAAAATTTTAAATATATTTTAATCGAATTAAAAATATTATATTAATTTAATATTTTATAATTATAAATTTTTAAAAAACTTTAAATTTTTTTAATTTAAAAGATTTTAACGATTAAATTTAAACGAATATTAAATTATTATTTAAAGTTTTATTATAACGTTTAATACGTTTAAATTAATAAAATTTTTTACGAAATTAAATTTAATAAATTTTTTATTCGATTCGATTAATTCGACTCGTTAAAAAATTTCTTATAATATTTGCGAATTTAATATAATTAATTTTAATTTAATAAATAATATACGAAAATTCGACATAAAAATTTATAATAATAAATTTTGAAATTATATCGAATAATAAAAATAATTAATTTTTTTAAAATATATAAATATAAATTATATATAAAATATATATTTATTTGAATTTTAAAATTTTATTCAAATTATAGAATATATTTTTAAATAATTTAAAATAAAATAAAAAATTATTATATGAATAAAAATTTATATCGATTTTTAAAATTAATTATTTTAATATTTTTAAAAAAAAAAAAATTATTATTAAAAATAATAATAATAATAATAAAAATATTAAAATCGTTTTTATAATTTATTATTTCAAAAAACGATTTTAAAATTTTATTTTATAAATAAAAATATAATATTTTTAAGATTTTTATTTTTATTTTAAATTTTTAATATAAATAAAATTTTATTTTAAAATTATTATATTCGTTTTTTCGAAAAATTTTAAATTTTATTAAAAATATTTTAAATATTAAAAATTTTTTTAAAATTTTAACGATTTTTAAAAAATTGATTATATTTTAATTATTATTATTTTTATAAAAAAATAAATAAATCGTTTTAATTTCTAAGAAATTATTTTTTATCGTAAAATTAATTAAATTTAATTTTAAAAATAATTTGTTTTTTATTTGAATTTATTAATTTAATTTAATAATTTTTTTTTTAATTTTTTTTATTTTATTATTATTAAAAATATATATTTCAAAATAGTTTATTTTATTAATTAATTTATATTTTTTTAATATTTATTAAATTATAACGTTTAATAAATATATTTATTATTTAAATTTTTAAATTTTTTTTTAAATAATTTTATTGAATATAAATATTAAATATTAAATTATTTATATAAATTCGATATTATTTATTATAAACGAGTTTTATTAATAGAAAAATTTTTATTTATTAAATTTATTAAATAAAAAAAAATCGTATTAAATATTTTTAAAACGAGAATTAAAATATTTATTTTTTTTTTATATTGAAAATTAAAATTCGTAAAATAATTAATTCGAAAATAAAAACAATTCAATTTATTTATTTATCGAATTTATTATAAATAGAATTCGAATTAAAAACTTTTAAAAAAAAAATTTATATTTAAAATAAATTAAATTTTATTATGTATAACGTATTTTATTAATAATTTTAAATATATATATAATTATAATATTTATAAATTTTAAATAACGAATATAAAAATAAATATTTTTTTATTTATAATAATAATTTTAATAAAATTATTATTAGTATTTTTAAATTAAAAAAATTCAATAAAAACTTTAAATTTAAATTAAATAAAAAAAATAAAATTAATTTATATTTATATTTTATTTTTTATTATTAATATATTATAAAATAATAAAAATGATAATTATAAATACCAATTTATAAATTTAAAATATAAAAATTATATAATTAAATTTTTTTTAATTTTTTAATTTTAATATAAAATTAATATTATTATTATATAAAATAATAATAATTATATATTTTTATTTTTATTTAATATATTATATTTTATATTTTTTTTAAATTAATAAAAAAATTATTTACAATTATAAATATATTTTTTATATTTAATATTATTCGTTTTTAATCAATTAATTTAACGTATTTAAAATACGTAAAAATATTAAAATAAATATAATTACTTTTAATTAATATTATTTTTATTTTAAAAATATAAAAATAATATATTATAAAATTAAAAAAATTTCTATTTTTATTAAAAAAAAAAAATTACAATTTTCAATTTATTATTTTTAATTTTAACGAATATAAAAAATTATAAAAATTATAATTATTATTTTAATATTTTTTCAATATTAATTAATATTTTATTATATTAAAAATATATATTTTTATATATTACGAATTTATATCGAATTACGTATTAAATAAAACGCTTTTAATTATATTATAAATTTTTTTATAAAATTTATTAAATTAATATTATTGGTTTTTATTTATTTTATTAATAAATTTTTTTTTTAATATTTACGAATTTTTAATTAAAATAAAAAATATATATTAAAATATTTATAAAATTATAATAATATTAATTATTAAATTTATATTTAATTAAAAAAAAATTATTATTAAATTTATAATTAAATTTAACGCGAATATAAAATTTATTATATTTATAAAAATAAAAAAAAATTAAAATATATTGAATATTTAAATTAAAATTAAATATATATTAAAATTTTATTATTATTAATTATTTATTAATAATATTAACGATTTGTTAATAGTACGTATTATATAATAATTATATATTTAAATTTTTATCGTTTAATAATAATCGATTAATAAATAAATTCGAATTAATAAAAATATTAAAATTTTCGATTTTCGAATAAATATAAATAATTATAAATAATATTTATATAATTATATTTAATTAATTAAATCGTTTAATTTTTAAATATTTTAATTAAATTATAATTATTTATAATTAATTATAAATACTTATAAATACTCGTATACAAAACTTATAAATTTTACGTATATAAATTTTATTTAAATCGATCGATTTTACGATTAAATTTTAAATAATATTAATATTTTCAATTTTTATTTTTATTTATTTTTTCGATATTTTTAATAATTAATCGAATAAAACACGATTATTAATTTTTTAATAAAAAATATTAAAATTTAATAGTTTTTAATTTTATAATTTAATATTTTAATAAACGTTTAATAAATTTATTTAAAAATTTTATAATAAATTACAAATTTTAAATATTTAAATATTTAATTATAAATTAATATTATTAATATTAAATTAAAATAATTAATAATATTAACAATCGATTAATAATTTATTAATTCGTTAATAATATTATTAGTATTTATATTTTCCAATAAAACGATTAATATAATTAAATAATAATAAAATAATTAAAAAAATAATTTTATTTTATAAAAATATTTAATAAATTATTCGATTTATTTTTAATAATATATTTAATATTATATAATAAATAAATTTAAAAAAAAATAATATTAAATTTATTATTTTATTAAATAAAAAATATTTTTTAATTCGAGTTTTTAAAGATTTTTAATAAAAAATAATAAAAAATAATTTAAATTTTTAATATTTTAAATTTAATAAATATAATAAATTTCGTATATAAAATTAAATTAAATAAATAAAACAATTTTAAAATATTTTATTTTATTAATAATTTTTTTATAAATACGAATAATATTATATTTAAATTAAATTATAACGTAATAATTTATAATTTCAATTAAAATTATTTATTTAATAATATTTTAATATATTTTTAATTTTTAATTATTTTTCGAAATATTACAATTAAAAATAATATTAATAATATTAAATGAATAATTTTTTCAATCGTTAATAATATTAATTTAAAAAAATAAAATTAAACGATTTTATAAAATTATAATATTACGATAATATATTAATAATTAATAATAATATAAAAATATGAAAAATTAATTAATAATGTAAAAAACATTAAAAAAATTATAAAAATTATTAGTTTTTATAAGTACAATATTAGTTTAATAATTACGTGCGATACTAGTTCTAATTCGAACTAGTATCGTCTCACTAGAATTGAAATTATATTTTTTTAATTTTTGTACTTTTTTTAAATAATGAATTATAATTTAATAAATATAATTAAAATTATTTTATATTTTCGTTTTTAATTTATTATTAATAATAAGTATTTTTAATAATATTAATATTAATTAGTAATTATTTTTTAATTACGAAATAATAAAATTTTTATTTAAAAAAACTATTTCAAAAAATTAATATACTTTGAAAAATATATTAAAAAAAATTTATTTTAAGTTTTTAAATATTATCGAATTATAAAATTTATTTTTTACGAAAACGAGATTTTAATATCGCGCAAATTTTTAAAAATTCGATCAAATAATTAATTAAATTATTATATTTATTATTTAATTCAAATTTATATTTATTATATAAAATAATTAAATATATAAAAAATTCGATTAATTAATTAATTAAAGTATTATTAAAATTTTATTTATTTTTATTTTAATAAATACAATTTTACGTGTTTAAATATTTAATTTAAAAGCGTAATAATAATATTTTAATATTATTACGAATTTTAATTTTTTTTAATTCGAATTAAATCGAATTTAAACGATAAAATATTACTCGAAATCGAATTAAAATACGATTATAATAAAATAAAATAAATTATTCGATTTTATATTAAAAAATTTCAATAAAAAACAAATTAATAAATTTATTTTATATATAATAAAATTTTATAAAAAATAAAATTATATTAACAATATATTATAAAATTATTTTCGAGAGAACTTTATAAAATATATAAAAAAAATATTATTTTTAATAAATATAAAATTTATTAAAATTTACGAAATTATTTTCGTAATAATAAAATTTTTATAATTATAAATAAATAATCGATTATTGAAAAACTCGAGAAATTTATTAATAATAATAAATATTATAAATAAACAAAGAATAAAATTGAAATTTAAATAAAAAAAATAAAAAATATATTTAATTTAAAATATAATTTAAAATACATTTAATTTATATTATTTTAATATTTATTATTTTAATACTTATTAATTTTGATTTTATTATTTCAAATTTTATTATTTTAAAATACGTAATTATTTAAAAATATATTATTTATTTAAATATTTTTTTAAAATCAATATAAAATTTTTGATCTCGATTAATTATTTTATTTTATATATTTTCAATTTATAAATTAATATTATTTTTAATCGAATATAAATATTATTTTTAATAATAATTTTTATTATTAATTATTCGATATTTTTTAATAATTAAATTAATCGAGTATATTTATTAAATTAATTATAAATTTAATAAAAATTTATAGCGATAATAAAAAATACGAAAAAAAATTATATAATATTATCGATATTAAATTTCGTATTTTTTACAATTATTATTGTAAAATTAGCGTATTTAAAAATTAATACGCTAAAAAATTTTTTATAATATTCAAAAAATAAATTAATTTATTTTATTACGAGAAATTTATTAAACGAAATTATAAATTTACGTTTATAATAATTTTAATTAAAATATATTTCGAAATTGAAAAAAATCGATAATTATATATATTTTTATAAAAAAATATTATATTTCTATGAATTATTTCAAAGAATTTATCGAAAATTAAATTAAAATATTTTTAATTATTATTCGAATAATTATAAAAAATTTAAACTAATTTATTTTTGAAATATTAAATAAAATATAATTTTCACGATTAAATTATTAGTATTTATTAAAATATTAAAAAATATAATTTCGTATTATATAAATTTATTAATACTTTTAAAAGTATTTATATTAAATTATATTTCGCAATTAATATTATAATGCGTTTATATAAAATATAATAATATTTTATTATTTTCGATTAAAATAAAAACGATAAAAACAAATACGAAAAATATAATTAAAATTAAATTGATCGTACGTATAAAAAACGTAATAAAAAATAAAAATAAAATCGAAGAAATTTTCGCGACGAATATTATAAAAAACGTAAATACTTTAAAAAAAAATATATTAAAAAAAGTATTATATTTATAATAAATCGAAATATTAATTAATAAAATATTTAATAAATAAACGATAATAAATTTATTATCGATTTCAATAATAAATTTAATTTAAAATAAATCGAAATATTATTATTATTTATTATTAAAACTTTCTCGTAAATTATAAAAATATTAAAAGTTTAAAAAATGAGAAAAAAATAAAATTCGATTAATTATTTATAAATATAAAAATCGAAAATAAATATAATTATTTTATTATAAAAATTAAAAAAATCGATAATACGTAAATAATAATTATTTTAAACGATTAATTTATTTATTATATAATTACGAAAAAAAAAATATTTAATATTTTATTATTATAATTCGAATCGAAAAATTTTTATTTTTTTATTTTCGAAAATCGATATTTATTAAAAAGATTTTAAAGTATTATATCAAATAATAAAATTATTAATATATCGATTATCGAATAATTACAAATTTTAATATTATAAAAACTTGATTATAAAATTTTTAATTTAATATATTAATAATTGAAATTTATAAAATTTAATTTAAAAAAAAATTATTTATATTAATATTTTATTAAAAATTATTATATTTTATATTATTTTTATTTTATATTTAAAATATAAATAATATAAATATAAAATTTAATAATTTTAAAAATATTTTAATTCAAAAAAATAAAATCGTTTTTATTATACAAAAATAAAAATATTTTTAAATATTATTATATTAATTAAAAAAAAAATCAATTTAAAATTATTTTATTATTATTAAATTATATTAATTATATAAATACTTTAAATATTTATTAATATAACGTTTTATATTTAAATTCGAAATTAATATTACAAATAATAAACTCGTTTATAATATTTTAAATCGTTAAATTTTTAAAAAATTTATTTATAAAAACAATATAAAAAATTTTTCGTATATATTAAATTGATACGTATTAAAAATTATTTAATTATTTCGTTTATAACGCGAAAAAAAATTTCTCGTTTATAAAGTTTTAATAAAACGTTAAAATAATAATAATTAAAATTAAAAAAATATTTATTGAAATTTATAATAATATGAGAAAAATAAAAAAATATTATATTTTATTACGTTGAACTTATAAAATTATTCGTAATAAATTAATCGAAAAATAAATCAATAAAAATTTTTTTTTATAAATAATAATTAAAACTATAAACGATTTAATAAAATCGAATAATATTATATTAACGTTATTAATTAGTAATAATATATTATTATTATTAATTATTGAAAAAATTAAAATAATTATTAAAAAAATACGTTGTTTATATATTAAATATTAAATTAACAACGTATTCGCAATAAAAAAAACAAATAAAAAAAATTATATTAATTATTAACGATCGATAATAAAATATATATAATTAATATATTTTACAAATTAATTAATTTTCGATTTACAATTATTAAATCGTACTATATAAAAAAAGAAATATTAAAAATTTAAAACGATAATTAAAATGATAATTAAAATTATAATTAAAATTAAAAAAAAAAAATTTTATTGAACGAATTAAATAAAAAATCAATTTAATAATATAATTAAAAATATTTAAAAAAAATTATATAATAAAAACGTATTTAATAAAAAATAATATTTTATTAAAAAAAATAACAAAAATCTCGAGAATTTCAACGAATAATTTATTATTATTATTATTAAAAAAAATTAAAATTTTTATAATATTTATAATAAATAAAAAAAAATCGATATAATATTTTTTTTGAAACTACGAAAAAAAAAATATAATTACAATTCTCGAGTAATTATTTAAAGCGTTTTAAAAAAAAAAAAATCGATAATTTAATTATAAATTTTTTTTTTAATTTCGTCGAATACGATTTAATCGAATATATTAAAATTCGCATTTTTAATTCGAGATTAATTAATGAAATTAAAAATAAAATTATTAATATTTTTTTACGAGAAATTAAAATTAATAATTTAAAAATATAACGACGAAAAAAAAAAGATTTTTTAATTCAATTTTCTATAATTCAACGAGCGAATCAACGAGTAATTATCGTATTAATATTTTTTTTTAATTTAATTCAAAAACAAAAAAATCAAAATTTAATTTCGAAATATTATTTAAATTTATATGTAATTAATAATAATCTTTTAACGATTTATATTAATACGTTTATCAAAAGAAATTCGTTATTTGTATTCGTTAAATATAATTATAATAATTTTAAAACTTTTATATAATATTATTAAAATAAAAATATATTAATAAATTACGTATTATAAATATTATAAAAAAAAAACTATTAATAATTATATTAATATACGATTTTTATTTTTTAATTACAATTATTAAAAAACTTTTTAACGTTATTAAAATATAAATCGATAATAGATTTATATTAATAAAAAAAAAAAATTTTTTTGAAAATAAATTTAATAATATTAAATTTTTAATTAAATTTAAAAAAAATTTAATTCTCGAAATATTATTAATTTTTAATAAATATATTTTAATTAAATACGAAAATATAATATATTTACAATAAAAAAATAAAAATAAAAAACTTAAATTAATAAATATCAAATTTTTAAATTTATAAATTAAATATTAAATATTAAAAATAATATATTAAAAAAATTTATATTATTACAATTTATTAATTTAAAACAATATTCGATTTATTTATTATTATTTAATATTAAGATTTAATAAAAAAAAACTATTATATTAAATAAAAAATTAAAATAATAAATTAAAAACTTAAATCGAGAATTTAAATATATTATTTTAAATTTATTTACGATAAAATTTTTCGTTTTTATCGATAATTTATTTGTAAATAATAAAAATTTTAATTTTCAAATTAAATATAAAATTATTTTAATAAATAAATAATAATTAAACGATAAAAAATTCGAGATCAAAATTTTTTTTATTTATTATAGTTTTATCAAAAACAAACGCGTTATTAAAAGTATTTTAATTTCGAAAATATATAATATAATAAAAAAAATCAATATAATTATTTAATAATTCGATATTTTTAATATTTTGATAATTATTTATATAAATTTATATTCGTTTTACAAGTATTTAATCAAATTAAAAACGATTAAAAAAACATTTTATAATCGATATTATAATTTTTTATTAATCGTATAAATACAAAAAATTATAAAAATTTCAATAAATTAACGATTAAAATAATTTAATAAATATTATAATAAAATTAATATTTAATAAAATTTTAAAAAAAATTTAAATACGAATTATTTTAAAATTCGAATAAAAAAATAATAATAAAAAAATAATAAAAATAATACAAAGAATTAAAAAGAATATTTATTAAAAAAAAAAATAAAATAAAAATTTTTTTTTTTTATATTATATTTTAAAAATTTTTATTATTTGATTTATAAAATTAAAAAAATAAATTATTTTAATTTTAATATTTATAATTTTCAACGAATTTTAAAAATAATATTAATTTACTAATATTGTTTTTAAAGTTTTATTATATGATTTTTATATTTAAAATATTAATAAGTTTTATATATTAATAAATTACAATTAAAAAAATCGTTTTTTTAATTAATTAAATTGATTAAATTCTCGTTACAAAAAAAAACTACTAATATAAATACAATATTAGTTTAATAATCACGTGCGGCGCTAGTCCTAATCCGGACTAGTACCGTCTCACTAGAATTGAAATTAAATTTTTTTAATTTTTATTCGTTTTTTTAAATAATTAATTATAATTTAATAAATATAATTAAAATTATTTTATATTTTTATTTTTAATTTATTATTAATAATAAATATCTCTAGTAATATTAATAGTTTTAATTAATATTATTTTTGAAAATTTAAAAAAAAAAATTATAAATTATAAATAAATTATTATTAATAATTACGTTTTAATATTTTTTAAATTTAAAATTTAAAAAAAATTCGAAAAATTTATATAAAAAAAAATTCTAAAAAAATTTAAAAAAAATAATTATAAAAATTATTTAAATTATTAAAAAAAAATATTTATTATTAATTACTTATTAATAATATTAACAGTTTATTAATAGCGCATATTATGTAATAATTTTATATTTAAATTTTTATTGTTTAATAATAATCGATTAATAAATAAATTCGAATTAATAAAAATATTAAAATTTTCGATTTTCGAACGATTATAAACGATTATAAATAATATTTATATAATTATATTTAATTAATTAAATCGTTTAATTTTTAAATATTTTAATTGAATTGTAATTATTTATAATTAATTATAAATACTTATAATTATTCGTATATAAAGTTTATAAATTTTACGTATATAAATTTTATTTAAATCGATTGATTTTATAATTAAATTTTAAATAATATTAATATTTTTATTTTTTATTTTTATTTATTTTTTCGATATTTTTAATAATCAATCGAATAAAGTACAATTATTAATTTTTTAATAAAAAATATTAAAATTTAATAGTTTTTAATTTTATAATTTAATATTTTAATATATATTTAATAAATTTATTTAAAATTTTTATAATAAATTAAATAAATTTTATAAATTACAAATTTTAAATATTTAAATATTTAATTATAAATTAATATTATTAATATTAAATTAAAATAATTAATAATATTAACGATTAATTAATAATTTATTAATTTATTAATAATATTATTAACGTTTATATTTTTCAATAAAATAATTAATAAAAAATATTTTTACAATATATATATAATATAATTTTATAATTATTAAAAATAAAATCGTAAATTTTAATCGATTATTATATTTTTAAAATATTTAAAATATTTAAAATTTATAATTTATATAATATATTAATAATAATATTAAAAATTTAATTTATATTAATATTTTATATAAATTACGAAATATAAAATATTTTCTTATAAAAATCGAATATTTTTAATATAAATAATTAAAATTATTAATACGAAAAAATATATAATTTTATTTTCGAAAATTTAATTTTTTATTAATTTATTTATAAAAAATATAATATAATATAAAAATTATAAATCGTTTTTCGATTTTTATAAAAATTATAAAATTTACATTTTAATTTTTTAATTTATATTAAATTTTATTTCGATTTTTTTTTAAAAAAAAATTTTTTTATCGTTTATATTTATATTCGAATATACGCGATAATTTTTTAAACGTTTTTTTTTTTCGACGTTTTATATTAATATAAAATTTTTTATTTTTTATAAAAATTATAAAATTCGTATTTGAATTTTCGTTTATTAACGTTTTAATTTTTTAATTTATATTAAACTCGATATTAATTAATTTTTTTTATTATTTATATTTATATTTATATATACGTAATAAATTTTTTATTTTTTTTTATTTTTCAATATTTTATATTAATAAAAAAATTTTTTACTTTTTATAAAATCGTATAAAATTATTAATAAATTCGATTTATATTTTAAAAATTTAATTTTTAATTAAATTATTAAATAATTTAAAAAATAATTTAATTATTTTATTTCGTTTTTTAAATTTATATTTAAAAATTAATAAAATAATTATATCGATTAAATAAATATTTCGTAATTATTAATCGATTTCGATAATATAAAAAATTTTATAAAATTTTATAATAATTTCTTTTCAAATTAATCGTTTTTAAAATAACGTTTTAAAATATTAATATCGATTTATATATTTTTATATTTTTTGAATTATTTTCTTTTTTTAATTTTTTTAATAATAAAATAATCGTAATTTTTAAAAATTTAAATATATTAAATATATTTTTTAATAAATTTAAAAAACTCGAAATATTGATTAATTTTAAATTTTATTATAAATCGTAAAATTTTAATTTTTTTTTTAAATTTATTCGTTCGATTAAAAAGAATAAAATAATATTAATATTTTAAATAATTTAAAATTTTAATTTTATTAAAAACGAATATAATTAATATTAAATAAAATAATCAAATTATAAATATTATATAAAAAAATAAATTCGTTTTTAAATATATTATTAATAAATATTACAATTAATATAAAAAATATTTTATAATATATAAAAAAATTTATTTTATAAAATATAAATATTTTTTTAAATTTAATTAATTAAATAATAAAACAAAAATTAAATATAAAAAATATTTTATTTTATTTTATTTTTTTATTAAATTTTTTAATATATTTTAAATTAAACTTTATAATAACAATAAATAATCGTTTTTTTATTTTTTTAATTTTATTTCTATTATAGTTTTAATTTTATTATAAAAATTAAATAATATAATTTTTTTTTTTTTTTTCAAATTCTTGTATTATTCGCTCGATATTTATAATTTTAATATCGATATTAAATTTAAAATCAAATTTAAAATCAAACAAAAAATTGTAATTAAAATCTTTGATAAAATTAAAATTCGATTCAAAATTGCTATTAAAAACAAAATTTGATTTTTACGCGCGGTTTTTCTTTTTTAATTTTACTCGTGATTTATATACTCGAAATTGTTTTTCTTCGTTTGACAAAATCGAAAAAGCTTCGCCTCGACTATGGCGGAGGGTTTGACGCTGAGCGAAACGTCGAGAGAGACGGGCTATGTCGTCGCCGGGTAGTTTTGTAAGAAGAGACGTGGACATCGCTTCGTAAAGAGAGAACTGCGAATCTCACGGACACAGTTACTAGCGATGCGTAGACTGATCGAACTTATGAGCGCTGGAAAGTGATCGAGAGAATTGAGTACGAAGAAGAGCGAAAAACGGATAATTGAAAGTAATAGCAAAAAAACGAAGGAGTAATAAAGCGGAGTGATGAATAAGTAAGTAAATCGAGAAAGTGTAGAAGGTAGTATAAAGAATAAAGAATGAAAACTTGAGAGTCGAAAACAAAGTGGTAAAAATATATACATTTTATAGTGCGGAAAAACACAAAATACAACGTGATCCAAATTTTTGAAAACATTTACTTTATTTTAACTTCAAATCTTCTCTAATCTCCAGATTACGATTTCGCACAATTGCAATTTCTATTCGAAACGCGTCAAATTTCGATCGAATCGCAATATTGTTATTACTAGCGAAAAAAAAAGAAATTAATCTCGAAAATCTCACTTCGTACGCAACGATTTACAAACAAAATTACAACGAATTTTTCAATAATTACAATTTGAAAATTTCGAAATTTATATTAATACTATAATTAAAAAAAATATTTTTATTATTATTAATATATAATAAATACTAATATATAAAATAAAAATATTTATTATTAATAATATATATAATATTGTAATATATAATATTATTATTATTATTATACTAATAATTATTAAAAAAAAACAAATAATTATTTAATAATTTATATATAAAAATTTATATTTATATTTAATTATTATTATTTATATCGAATAATTATTATATTATAAAAATAATAAATATTATATTATAATAATTATTCAATTTACGTATTTGAAAAACGTTAATATAATTATAAATAAAATTTTTAATTAAAATAACAAAAAATTAACGTATGAAATCTATAATCGCGATTAACGTTTTTTTTAATATTATAATTATTATAAATATAAATACATAAAAATTCAATATTTAATATTTATTACTTATAAATAATATGCAAAATCGTATTATTTCAAAATATATTTAAATTCGAAATACAAAAAATATTCGAATTATAAAAGTATTTATATCGTTTAAAACAAATTTTATTTTTTAATAATCGTCGTTTATAAAACAATCAACGAAAAATTTAAATTTACAAAATATTTATAAAAAATAAAATAATTAAAATAAAACGTAAAAAATTAATTAATTTAAATAATAATTACAATAAAATTAATAGTATTTTAATGTAAAAAATTACAAATAAAATATTCTTTTTTAAAAAAAAAATTTATTATCAAATAAAAAAAATAAAAAAACGAAACAATTTTACAAACGAAATTAAAAAACGATAATTTTTATAATAAATTAATAATTAAATCAAAAATTTTTACGATTTATTAAAATAATAATAATAATATTATTATTAAAAAAAATATTATTAATATTTTAAAAATCAATAAATATATTATTATATTTAAAAAAAAATTTATTATTTAATAATTTATAATAAATATATTATATTAAAATAAACGTATTATCGAATTTTAAAATAAAATATCATTTAAAAAATTATTATCAAATTTTAATATAAAATTTTAAATAGTAAAAATTTATTTTTTTAAATTCAAAAAATCAAAAAAAAAAAACTTGCGCAATTTAAAACGATATAAAAAAAAAACGCGAAATAATAACTTTTTTTATTTCAATAAAAACGTTTTTTAAAAAATGCAAAAAAAATAAAACAAAATTTAATAAAAATAAATTTTAAAAAAAAATAAATTAAAATTTAAATACAAATAATAAATCGTTTAATTCGTTAAATTTATACGATAATTTAATAAACAATTTCAAAAAAATTTTAATGAAATAAATTATAATATTTAATTCAAAAAAATTAAAAACGATTTTATTAAATTTTAAAAAATATTAACAAAAAAAAAAAATCGAAAAAAATCGAAAAAATTACTAAAATTAATCGATTTAAAATCTATAAAAACTAAAATCGAAATTTATATCGAAAAAAATCGTATTAAATAAAAACAATATTAAAAACAAAAAATAATTACAATTCAATTTATACAATCAATTCAATTTTTTATTATTTAATATTTTTATTATTTAAATATTCTTTTAATCAAATTCGAACGATAATAATAATACGTTTTTTTTTTATTTTTATTAAAATTTTAAAACATTTTAATATTTAATTCTTTCGAATTATCGAAAAAAAAAAAACTCGTATAATAATGAAATTACAATAACAATTAATAAAATATTTAATTCAATTTCTAATTTTATTATCAAATTTATAATTTTTTTATTACTTTTAAAAACTCAATTTAATTAATTTTTTTCAACGAATCAAATTTCGTCTCAAAAATATATTAATATCGAAAATCTTATTATAATACTAAAAAAAAACTCGCGTTTATTATATTATTATTTTTTTAAACGATTTAATTCGTTTTTTAATTTATATATATTTTTTATATATTAATAAACAATACAATTATAATAAAACAACGAGCGATACTAATAATACTTTTTTACACATGATATTTTTAACAATTTTTTCAACGACAAAAAACTCGATTTTATCAATAAAAACTTTCTTATTTTTATTCTCGAAAAACTCAATATCAATTTTTCGTAAATTTTACAAAAAAATTAACAATTTTCAAATAAAAACTAATCTTTCGAAATTTTTATTTATTGACGTATTAAATTTATTATTATTTTTCGTATTATTTCTTTTATTAAACACGTTTATAATAAATTTATTAAATTCAAAAAAAAATACAAATAATAACAATATAATAATTATAAAAAAAAACGATTTCTATATATTAAATAAAACAAATTCTAATTAAATCTCGAGTTGTTTATATAAAAATCGAACTTCGTTTATTAATAATTATACGATATACAATTTTATTATTTCAAAAAAAAATTTAATCAATTTTAAAATTTTTCAATATAATATTTAAAAATTATACGAAATTACAATAATATTTTTCAAAGATTTCAAAATTAAAAATTACAATATTATTTGTATTTAAAAACTATAAATTAATACACGAAATAAAAAATATACAATATATATAAATAAAACAATTAAAATTTTTTTTTTTGTTTTTAATTAATTTAATTAATTAAAAACTTTAAACGATTTTTCGTAAATAATAATTATATATATTAATATTGAAATTTTTCAAAAAAAAAATTAAATAATTATTTACGCAAAAATCTACGTTTATTAATTCAAATTTAATTATAAATAAAAAATTTTAAATTTGTATAATATTTACGAATTATATTATAATTTATAATATATAAAATATAACGTTTTATATTAATTTAAATACTTAATAAAATCGATTTAAAATTTTATAAATATATATAATTTTTTTTTACTTATAAATTTAATATATAATTTATAAATACAAAAAATAAACTTTTATAAATATTATATTTTCATTGGAAATTTCAACGTATATTACAAAAATTAAAAAAATATTCAATAAAAAAATTAAAAAAAAAATAATTCAAATAATTTATAAAAAAATTAAATATAAAATTTTATTCGATCTTTGAAACGTATATTCGTATAAATACTATAAATCAATGTAATTCGTATTTCGATCTCGTATAAATATTTAATATTTTTATTAATTTATATATAGAAATTATTATTATAAAACGCTAATTTTTTTTCTCGAATTATTTACTCGTTTTTTCAATTTTTATATAATTCGATTTTTGTAATTTTAATATTATTAAAAAAAAAAATTTAATTAAAAATTAATATTAAAAAATTTATTAAAAAAATCGATTAAAAATTTATTTTTATTAAAATCGAAATTAAAAATCGAAACGATAATATATACGAGAAATTTAATAAAATTATTATCGATATAATTATTACAATTAAATAATTAATAAATATAATAATTTTAAATATAATTATTTATTTTTATATTTAAATATATTTTATTTCAAAATTAAAAATATTTGTTAAATTATTTGAAAAAGTACAATAAATATATATTAAATATTATATTAATAAAATTTTTTATTATTTATAATACTTTAAAATTTTCGTTAAATCAAACGTTAAAAAAATTCGTATATTCAAATAAAAAATATAATTAATAAAAATTTCAAAGAATTTAAAAAAATTATAAAAAATAATAAAAAGTTTATATAAAAAAAAAATAAAACGTAAAATATATATTAAAAATTTCGATTTAAAAAACGGTATTTTCGTAATAATAATAATAAAAAAAATAAAAATATTTAATATTAAATTTTTTTTTTTTTTACTAATAATCGATTTAAACAATATCGACGCGTATAATTTTAAAAAAAAATAATATTCAAATACTCTCGAGTATTTACAAATTATTAAAATAAAAATAATTATTATAATTTATTATTTTAAAATCAATAAAATTTCAAATTTAAATTAGATTTATAATAAAAATTTTAAATATATATTTTTTAATATTATTAACGTTTTTATATGAATTTATAATATATATTTAAATACAAATTATTATTTAAAGTATTTTAAAAAAACAATTATAATAATTTTCAAAAAATTAAATAAAAAAAAAACTATTTTCAAGTTTTATTATATTGTTTTATCGTTTTATTCAATATTATAAAAAAAGTTTTAAAAAATATTATTATAATAAAATTCAATTTTTTAATAGAAATATATAGTTTTTTATTTAATAATTATATCGATAATAAAAAAAAATATTTTTACGAATTCGTATTTTATAATCTTACGACAAAAATCTATAAAATCTAAAAAAAAAAAAACGAATAATTATTTTCTCGTTAAACGTATTTAGTACTTTTAATAACATTTTTTATTAATACTTTTTTTATAATCTCAAAAAAAGAAAAATCTCAAAAAAATAAAATAATTAAATAATTATTTTTTTTATAAATCGAATTATTATTTTAAAATTATTTGAATATAATACAAAAAAAATATCGATTAATATTAATATTTTTTAAAGATTATTAATTAATTCAATATTATATTTTTTTTATAATTCGAATTTTTTAAAGATCGTTTATAATTATTTATTAATTTTTTTAAAATAAATAAATAATATTGTTTTTATTACAATTAAAAATAATACGATTATTATTATTATTATTTTTAAAGAAATTTATATTAAATATAATTATTAAAATAAAATACACGATTTAATTTTCGTTTTTTACAAGTTTTATATAATATATATATGAAAATTAAAAATTAAAATAAAAACTATTGAAATAAACAATACGTCGTTTATATAAAAAATAATTATTATTAATTTAAAAAACAATTATATTATTTTTGAAATTATTATTAATTAAAAACTTTTTTTTTAATAATATATTAAAATATTTAAAACGAAAACAAAATTTTTAATAAGTATTTTATTTAATATTAAAAAATCAATATAAAATATCGATATATTAAATATATAATACGTTTATATAATTATAATCGTTTTTTAAATAATATACAAATTATTAATTTAATATTGATCAATTTATAATAAAAAATTCAATAGTATTTAATACGATATATTAAAAGTAATTTTAAAAGTATATTTAAAAATATTAATAAATATACTTTGTAATAAATTTTTTATTTTATTATTTTTATTCAAATTTCAAAACGAGATTTATAAAGCGATTTTTTGAATTAATTTATTTAAATACGAATAAAAATTTATTTAATTTATTTTACTATTTTTTAATACGTTAATAATAATAAAATACAAATTAATATACGAATTATTAATAAATAATATATAATTTTTTGAGAAATATTATAAAATTAAATTTAAAAATATAAAAATTAAATAAAATTTCGTAGTATTATTATAAATATATATTTTTGAAATTATTATAAAAATCGTAATTAATATCGAAAAAATAATTTCTTTTTACGATACAATAATCAAATTATAAAATAATTTCAATTTTTATATTAATAAATCGAAAATCGAAAAAAGAATAAATATAGTAATTTATTGTATATTTACAAAGAAAATATAATAAGTATATATAAAAACAAAAAATAGTTTAATAATATATACGAGTAAAATATACGATATTATTTTAATTTTCGAAATAATATTAAAATTCTATGAATAATATATTTATTTTATTTATATTTGAAACGATAATTAATTTGTAATTAAAACGATTAATAAAATTACAATAAAAAAATACAATATTTTTTAAAAAATTTTTATTAAATAATCGAAAAAATAATTTGTTCGATTTATATATATTAAATTTTTATTTATATAAATATAATTAATAATAAAATAATCGATATTATTATAAAAAAAATTATAAAATAAAAATCAAATAATAAATCGCAATAAAATCTAGTATTAAAATACGTATTTTTTTAAATTTTTATAGTATTAATAAAAAATATAATTAATCAATATATATAAAAACTATAAAAAAAACATTGAACAAAAAATATATACGATTATTAAAATTTCGCGATTAATAAGTTTTTATATTTTAAAAACGTATAATTTTATAAAAGTTTTTTTAAATAATAAATTTTTTTTTATTTCAAATAAAAAATAATAAATTTAATCTAAAAAAATATTTATATTTATAAAACGTATTTGAAATAAATTTATTATATTGTACAAAATATAAAAACGACAATTTACGAATTTATTAAATTGTTTTTTACGTTTTGTTTAATTATTTTATTTTTCGAGAATTTAAAAAAAAATTCCAAAAAAAAAATCGAATCAAATATTATTAATTTAAAATTTTTTTTTAATGATTACAATATAATATTAATAATTATTACGTTTATAAAAAAACAAATTTATTACTTTTATTTAAACACGTTATAATAATTTGATTTGAATAAATAGCGATTTTTTATTACAAAAAAGTGCACAAATTTAAAATAAATTAAAAATATTTTTATTATAAAAAAATTTCGAGTAAAATTATAATATATAAATCAAATATAAAAAATTATTAAAATTAAAATTTAATATTTTATTTTAATCGAATTCGTTCATTATTATATATTTTTATGTGAATATAAAGAGTATTAGTATATTCAAATTTACGTTTTTAGTAATCGATTTTTTTAGTGTTTAAAATTTAAATACACGAGAAATTAAACAAAATAAAAAAAAAAAAAAAAAAAAAAAAAAAAAAAAAAAAAAAAAAAAAAAAAAAAAAAAAAAAAAAAAAAAAAAAAAAAAAAATAGAATATAAAAACAAGAAAATAGAACGTTAAAAAAGTGAAATACGAGAATAATAAAACGGAAATATTATTGTATATAGTATTTTTGTAATCTTTCGTATTTGAAAGTAATAATGCGCGTAGACGTCGAAGAGAGACTTAAGAATAAATTCAATAAAAAATCTTATTGGACGACGCTTTAATGATCGTTAAAGATTGATCAAAGGAGTTAAGACTTTATTTATTAAGACTCAAATGTATCGATATATATAAGAATCTAATAAACTGTAAACGGTTATAGTGTTTACAATACTTATAATCGCGAGCAGTTCACAGTGGGAATAAAAGCAAGAGATAGACAATAGGCGTCGAAAAGCACGCTATCAAAAAAATCTAATAATAAAGACGACTTTTTGCATAGGCTTTAGAAGCCTGCGACGAAAAGCGATACTTTAGATATCGTGGAGTATGATATAATCAAATCAAATCAAATCATTTTATAGTGCGAGAGTAAGAAATTGAATAGGCAGTGTGATCTATTTTCTACTTGGAAACTTTCTCTTGGGAAAGAGTTCGCGGTTTTCAGGGGGAGTAATGAGTTCCGCCATTTCTGGAGATAGGAATGAAATTGGAAGTGATACTCTCTGTTTAAAACAGTGATAAGGACGCTCGTCAAATTTTTGGTGGCCTTAGGTTGAACACGCTTAAGCGAGTAGAGAGGCAGCGTAAAATAGCGAGCAGGTACCGCCGAAAATAGTAATCAAATTACCGATTTCTAGAAAATAGTAGTATTATATTATATTCGAAAAAATTGTTTGAAATTATAAAAAGTTTTATTAAATTTAATCATTTTAAAAATATTATAATTAGTAAAAAAATTAATATAAATTTTATTATAAAAAATTTTTTTTAACGTTTATTTATTTTAATTTTTAATTATAAGTAATAACGAGAGTAAAATTTTTTTTATAATTTATAAATATAATTATAAAAATAAACGTTTTATTGAAATTAAAATCGTATTATTATTTAAAATATTTATTATATTTTATATTTTATTATTAATTAAAAAAAAAAAGATTTATAATTATTATTTTTTAAAAAAATTAAAATTTGAAAAATTCGATAAAAAAAATAATATTTAAAAAAATAAAAAATAAAAATAAATAAAAAAATATAAATTTTTTTTTATTTTATTAAAAATATAATAAAATATATTTATTAAAAATAAAAAAAATTTTAATTTAATTTTCAATTTTAATTTTAATAAATTAAATAATTTTTCGTAATTTAAAATAATAAATATATTAATTGTAAATTCGATATTTGTTTTAAAATTCGAATTTTAAAAAATTAATTAATTAATTAATTTTTTTAATAAAATAATTTCGAATAATAAATCGAAAAACGAGAAATATAAATTATTAATAAATTAATATAATAAATTAATTTTATATAATTTAATTTTAATTTTATTTTTATTTTTTTTTAAAAAAATTAATTTAATTAAAAAATTTAAAAATAAAATAAATTATTTATTATAAATTGAAAAGTTTTTAAAATTTTAATTTTAATTATTTAAATTAAAACGAATATTAAATTGTAATTTATAATTAAATTTTAAAAATTTAATTATTAAAAAAAATTTTAATTATTAAAAAAAAATTTAATTATTAAAAAAAAATTTAATTATTAAAAAAAAATTTAATTATTAAAAAAAAATTTAATTATTAAAAAAAAATTTAATTATTATTATTAATTTTATGATCAAATAATTAAATAATAAAAAAATCGAAAATAAAAAAAAATTATAATTATAAAATTTTTTTATTTAAATTTAAATATCGAATTAAAAAAAATTCAATATAAAAATTATTATTTTAAATAATACGAAAAAAATCGTTTTTTAATAAATAATAAATTTTTTAAATTTTTTTAAAATTTATAAAAAAATTTTAAATTTTTTTATTTTATAATTTTTTTTAAATTATTATAATAAATAATCGAATCGAAAAATTGAAATTAATTTTTTTTATAATAAATATTATAATATATTAAACAATTTATTTAAAACGTTTAATTGAATTATTTATTTTAAAAATATATAATTTGATAATTTTTTATATATTATTATTTTTTAATAAAAAATTTTAAAATTTATTAATAAAATTTTTTTTTTTTAATTATTATTATAAAAATAATAAATAATATATTATAAATTTTAATATTTAAAATATTTTTTAAAATAAATAAAACAATTAATAATTTATTTTTTAATTTTAATATAATAAATAATAATAAATTTATTTTTATTGTATATAAAAATTATAATAAATTAAAAGTTTTTAAAATCGATTATAAAAATAAATTTAATAATATTAAAATAAATAAATTTTATAAAAAATTAATTTAATTTAATTTTATAATTATAAAATTTTTGTTTATTTTTTTAAATTAAATATATTTTATAAACAATAAAATTATATTTATTAAATTTGTTAATATTTTTAAAATTAAAAATTTATTTTTCGATATATTTAAATTGTTTATATTAAAAAAATTTATTTATTTTAATTTAATATATTTTTAAAATTCGAAATATTTTAAAATATTTTAAAAAACGTTAATAATTAATAATAAAAAAATATATTTCGAAAAAAAAAAAATTTAATATTAAACGAAAATTTTTTTTTATTTAAAATTCGTTTATATAATATAAAAATAATAAAAATATAAAATTTTAATAAAAAAAATCGAAAAAATTAATAATTTTAATAAAATAATAATTTTTAATAAAAATAAATAATAATAATAATTTAATTTTATAAAAAATAATTAAAAAAATTTTAATTATATTAATTGAAATTTTTTTTTTAATATAATAATATTAATAATTTTTATAATATAAAAAAATTATTAAATAAATCGATTAAAAAATTAAAAATTGTTTTTAATAATAATATTAATTGTATAAAAATTAATTTTTTATAAAATAGATTTTCGAATTATTAATATTTTATAATTTTTTTAAAATAATTATAAAATTAAAATTAAATTAAATAATTTTATAAACGAATAATATTTAATATTTATAAAAATTAAAATAATTAATATATTATTAAAATTTAAAATAAAAATAACAATGATTTTTTTATTTTTAAATTTAATAAATTTATTATATTATTTAAATTTGTTTTTTATAATTTATTAAAATAATTTTCGATTTTAATAATATAATTAATACAATTAATATTAATAATTTAATCGTTTTATAAAATTTAAAAAAATAAAAAAAAATATATTCGATTTATATAATATTGAATTAAAAATAAATTAATTAATAATTATTACAAAAATTAAATTTAATTTTTTAAAAAAATTAAAAACGTATTTTTAATTCGAAAAATTTAATAATTTAATAATTGATTTTATTATCGATAAAAAAAATCGTAAATAATTCATTTTATTAAAAAAAAAAAATTCGAATAAAATTATTAATTATAATTTAAATTTCGAAAAAATAATTTTATAATATATAATTTAAAAAATTGAAAATTATATTTTAAATTTTAAATTTATTAAAATATAATTTTTTTTTTAATTATTTATTCGATATAAAAATTAATATTAATTTTTTTATATATATGTAATATTAATACTTTTTATAATAAATAATTTTATTTAAATTTAATCGAAATATTTAAAAATAACAATTTGATTAATTTATTAAAAAATTCAATAATTTCGTAATTTCGAATTAATATATAATCGATTTAATAAAAAATATTAAAATTTCAATTTATATGCGATTATATTACGTTTACAATTATAATATATTAATTAATTCAAATTATATAAAACTTATAAATAAATTGAAATTCAATTAAATATTATTAAATTTCAAGTTTTAAACGATTTTATTAATGTGTTATTACGCAAATTAATAGAATATAATTGTATTTAATTAAAATAATAATCGTAAAACTTTAAATACGTTTTTGTTTTAAATATTAAAATATTTATTTAAATACTAAATATTTTTATAATTATACAATTTTCAAAAAAAATTTTAAAAAGTTTCTTTTTAAAATTATATATTAAGTAAAATAATTAAAAGTAATTAAATCGATCGTAGTAATTCAATATAAAAAACGAAAATTTTAAAAAATGTTTTTTAATATAAAGTTTTATAGTAAGTACGTTTTTGTTTAAAATATTAAAATATTTAAATATTAAAATAATTACGTAGTTTTTAAAAAAAAATTTAAAAAGTCTTTTTTTTAAAATTATATATTAAAAAAAGTAATTTAAATTGATTGAATTAATTGTAATAATTCGATATAAAAAATGAAAATCTTAGAAAGTATTTTTTTAATAATAAAATTTCGTAGTAAATAAATTTCTATTTTAAATATTAATAAGTTTATTAGTTTATCGATTTTATTATTCGATAAAATTCGAATTATTATTTCAATAAAGTATTCTAATTTCAAAGTTTTATAAAATACTCAAATTAAAAAATTTTGATTTAAAATTTAAAATAAAAATAAATTACTAAAATCGAAAACTTTATAACTTTTCGTAAAAACATTTTTACGAAATTTGCGAAATAAAATATATATCGAATATCAAAAGAAAAAATTCGTTTATTATTAATTTATTTAACGAATCGTTGAACGAATTTTTTCTTTTAATACGAGAAAATTTTTTTTAATATATTTCGAAAAAAAAAAATGTTTTAATTAAAAAATTTTTTTAAATAAATTTATATTTTTAATTTATAAATTAATATTATTATTTATTTTATAATTATATAAAATTTATATTTTAAATTATTATTAATTAAATTAATTTTACGTTTATTTTTTTTATTAATTTTTTTTAATATTTATTTTAAAATTAAATATTTATTTATTTTTATTTTTTTTATTTTTTAAATAATAATCGTATAAACATTTATTTATTTATTTAAATTTAAATTTAAAAATTTTTTATATTTTTTTTTTACGTATTAATTATTTATTAATAATATTAACGATTTATTAATAATACGTATTATATAATAATTATATATTCAAATTTTTAATGTTTAATTAATAATTAATTAATAAATAAATTTCAATTTATAAAAATATTAAAATTTTCAATTATAAATAATTACGTTTAATATATATATAATTATATATAATTAATTAAATTGTTTAATTTTTAAATTTTTTAATTAAATTATAATTATTTATAATTATTCGTATATAAAATTAATAATTTTTTACGCGTATAAATTTTATTTAAATTGATCGATTTTATAATTAAATTTTAAATAATATTAATATTTTCGATTTTTATTTTTATTTATTTATATAATTTATAAAATAATTAAAATTTATTAATCGAATAAAATACAATTATTAATTTATATATAATTTTATAAGTTTAAATATTATTTTTCAAATAAAATATATACGTTAATAATATTATTAATCGATTATTAATATTATTAATTATTTTAATTTAATATTAATAATATTAATTTAAAATTAAATATTTGAATATTTAAAATTTATAATTTAAAATATTAATTTAATTTATTATAAAAATATTAAATAAATTTATTAAACGCATATTAAAATATTAAATTATATTTTATTTAATAAATTATTAAAAATATTAAAATAATAAATAAAAATAAAAATTGAAAATATTAATAATATTTAAAATTTAATCGTAAAATTAATCGATTTAAATAAAATTTACACGCGTAAAAAATATTATAATTATTCGTATATTTAATCGATATTAAAAATTTAAATTAAAATATTTAAAAATTGAACGATTTAATTAATTAAATATTACGTATAATTAAAAATTTTAATATTTTTATAAATCGAATTTATTTATTAATCGATTATTAATTAAACGTTAAAAATTTAAATATACAATTATTATATAATATACGTTATTAATCAATCGTTAATACTATTAATAATTAATTAATAAAAAAAAAATTTTTAATAAAATTTTAAAAAAAAATATAAAAAAATTAATTAAATTTAAATAAAATTAATTTTTAATTATATATATTATTATTATTATTTTAAAAAAAATAAAAATTATATTTTATTAATATTAAAAAAAAAATTTATTTTATTTAAATATTATTTTTTTTAAATTATATTTAAAATATTAAATTAAATAATAAAATTTTATTTAAATTTTTTTTTTTTAATATTTTTATAATTAAAATATTAATAATAATAATAATAATAATAATAAATATATATAAAATAATAATATAATATTAATATAATATTAATTTTTTAATATAAAACGATTTTAATTAAAAATAATTATATTAAATAATTGAAATTTATAATAT